>KL269234.1:8362-55387 GCA_000699545.1 Podiceps cristatus | reverse complement strand
GTCGCGGGTGCCTTTCGGGGAATGACGGTGCATCTTACCCCTCGGAACCAACAGGTTTGCTCAGAAGGCAGGCTGGCGTCTTGCCTGCGCCGAGCCGGAGCCTGCCCCTGACAGAGCGTGGAAGCACGAGTCTGTTGCTGCTGTCGGTACTTCTGTTGCGTTGAATTCGCTGCCTTTAGATTACTATAGAAATCGGTCGGATAAGTAGCTAAGTCCTGGATAGAGGTCTTAGTGGGTTTTTTTCTAGGTGGGTTTTGACACCCAGCCGGTGCTCCTCTAGTTAAATTTATGCAAGGTGACTTTTAAAGATGTTTGTCGTTGATGTACAGTTTTGGTCATAGCTGAAGGGCAGATAAGCGGGGTTGGTTTTGGTGGTGTGTGTGTTTTGGTTTTGTGTTTTGATTTTGGTGGTGTCCCCCCCTCCCCTTTACTTTTTCTTTAAATAAGCAGACTGAATAAGGTATTGGAGGACACTCACTAAGAAAAAAGCCTATATTGGCCTGAGAATGGTTGGTGACAGATGTGACCTATTTTCAAACTGGAGATTTTTATTGGCAAGTGATGCTAGAACACCTGTGAAGGAAGAAGCTTTACATGGGTTATGGAAATACAAAAAGCTTTGCTTTTTTGCTTGTGCATAGGTAGGTTCTTACTGATCGTTTTGCTTTCAAGAGCTTGTTAAGAGCACATATGCTAAGAAGTGGTTTCTTAATGGTAACACTGCAGTTCCTGAAGCAGCTGAAGTGTATTGTATGATTTACAGCCATCTAGCATGAATGAATTGCATGCAAATCTGCTTACGCCTGCCCTCTGTAGTGCAGTCACTACTTAGTCATATAGGCTGCTTTTTGGAGTTGTTTTTTATGGATATATTTAGATCTTCAGGCTCTGGAGAAGGACCAGTTTAATGATTTCCAGCAAAAAGAAGTCTATATAAAAGTGTTTACAAGCAAATGTTTATTATGTTAGCATGGCATGCACCATTAGGAAGTGGGTTAATGAATAGTGGGAGTTTTTTGATGGCTATATCACAGAAAGTGGGTATTCAGCTGGTAGTTATTTTTGTACTATTGCTGATCCTTAGAAAGAAGGGATCTGAAACAGACTTACAGGAACTAACAGTCATTGCTGTGTAATGCAGTCAAATTTTACCTTGTGGAACATGTTGAAATATTAACTTAAAAGGGGCAGATATTAGTCTATTTACTTATAGTGCATAGGAAGAAAAAAAATAATCCAGATTTGATGTATTTACAATAAAATTTCAGGAGGAGAAAGTCTGATCTTGTCTCACATTTTTCATGAATATTCTAAATGACCAGAAAAGTGGTAAAATGATGACATGATTTTGCAAGTGATTGGGAAGAGAAGGTAACCTGAATGCTGGAGTAGTACCTTGGTACGCAAGGTATCATCTGACAGCACATTCATGTGGCGCTCTTAAGAGAATCTTTGTGATCCACGCTTGAGGCTTCCAGCAAAAACGGGGAAGGGGAAAGATGACATCTTAAGTGGACTTAGTTATAAACTGTTATGTGTGTGGGGGTTTTATTTGTTTTTTCTTTTTACACAATTGAGGAGCGAGAAAACGTACAGATTGAGGTTTGGATACTGAAATTTCTGTACAGGTTACTGCTGTTTGTTGAATCATCTTGCTGTGAGAACTAATATTCCCATGTGGTGTGGGTGGCTGCACTGTAGATACATAGTCTGCTTTATGATTATTTTAAACAAATAGCATGTTAAGGGTATGCATGTTAAGATACTACTGCAGATACTCGCAGTAATCTTCCTGTTCTGATCAACCTGATCTCTTCTATAGGCTCTAACTCCCTGTCTTTGATATAATATTTGAGTAATTCTTTTGCAATCTACACGTTCAGTGTATCATTGTCCTCTTTATCCCACTAGCAACTGTAATGCCAAACTAGTGCCTCTGTTTTGTTTTGTTGCCTGCCTTGCTTTCAAGGGCACAGTATCCTCGTGCAGCTAGCTCTTTTTTTTTTTTTTTTTTTTTTCCCCTCAGAATGTGTGTCTCATGAAATAATGCACTTTTCTTGGATTTTTGTCTGCTTTCAAAATTCCACTGAAATGCTGTAGGTGTAGAACTTCTTGATGAACTTCTGTCCATTTCTGCTTAATAGTGTTTTCTAATTAATTCTTAATGTAAGAAACCAATGAAATATGGTTAAGATCAGGCACGCTGCCTTTTGTATCTAGGGTTGAGCTGCAGTTTGATGAATATACTGATGTTAAATTGCATAAGCTCTTAGCTTTAGTAACCTGTGAGGTTCTGTGTGTCTTCCTTGTCACACGGCTTTCAAGCACTTAACTGAAATGCTACAGCTTCTGTAATAATGTAAAGTAGCTGTTGTTTTAATACACATAACAGTATTATGTAAGAGCTTAAGAGGATTTGAAAAACTGTATATTCACTTACAATTCTAGGATAACTTACCCTGGCACAGTTCTAGTACACATAAGTTGATTAAGTCACCAGTGTTAAGAATTTAATGAGGAAAAAACGCTGTGTGTTTTTTACACTTCTGAAATATAAAACAGACCATGTTTGCTTTCTGAAAAGCTGAATCTTAGTTGTACAGTGATTTTCTACAAGAGTGTTGGGGCATGAATGTTGCACTGAATTTGACAGACAAGTTTTTGCTCTTCATGTATCACTGTGTGTTTTCTGCAGCAGTCTCCTATCTAGTTACTGACTGGACTTAAACCGACTTTACTTGAGAGATTAGGTGGTAGCCTAGACTTTTATAACTTTAGTTCATGTTGAAGCATAGTGCATTTCAGGTTTCTACCAGTTCCTAACTAATTTAGGATGCTATAAATGATGATGAAGTATTGAAACTGAGTAACTGTAGGTTAAGATTTCCTAAGGTTTAAGTAGTTTGTATCCTAGATGGAAAATGTCAGTATCTCAGAGGCAACTTAAGTAAATTTAGTACATGTGGTTTATGTTATCGTATGTATTGCTAAACAAATGACGCTAGCTGAAATTTGAACTCAGAGATAGTTCTTAAGGAATTTAATTTAAATTATTATTGCTTGCAATGGGTACTGACAGTATGTGCACATATTTGCATCTGAATGCTCCTAGTTGAGCTAGCGTTTGATGCTTTCGCCTCCCTTTATATAGAATATAAATCATGTTTGAGAGTCTGAATTTATGCAACAAAGATGGTGTTTTAATAAGTGGTAACATTAAAATGTTAAGCCACACTGGAGCATTCATTGATTAATGGTGGACTGTTTAGAGCTCCTGTTAGTGGTCTTTGCTACACTGTCTGGCATGAGAAAATTATGTGGTAATGTGTTAATAAATAGTCACTTGAAAAAGGTGAAAGAATTCTGAGAAGTTGTGAACATGGAGTAGATGAGTCAATTCCTCTAAAAGAGTCCAGATTGGTGGAATAGAAATCTGAGTTGTGCTGCAGGAACTGCAGACAACAAAGACATTTTCTGGAAATAAAGATGTAGTGTCCTGTCTAAAAGATAGTGATACCATCATGAATCACAATCATATGACTTCTGTCTGATATGCAAAGTATTTCTTCATCAGTTTCTTGTTCTTAGTTATTTTGGGGAGGGGAAAAAAAAAGGAAAAAGGAAAATGTGATGAGATTTAGAATGTTAGAGCCTTGGAGAAGCTACTTGGATACTGCTTACTGCTTGGAAAAGTCGAATTTTGGGCTAGGGGGTCCAACTACCATGAGTTACCTCTGTTGCTTATAAGTTGTTTGACTGAAAAGCTTGTTGGTTTCTGTGATCTTCAGGCTGCTTTGATACCAGATCTTGATTGGTTAAGTTTGAGTGTCTGTTACAATTTTCTGTCACTGAGGAGAAATTTTTCTTTCAGTGGGAACTGCAAAACATGATCATTTCAGTTGAAACTTTTTTTTATATATCATGACATCACAGGGTCTGAACAAAGTTTTATAACTGATTTAAAGATACAAAAAGCCCTAGCAGATATCATAAAATTTGGAGCAAGTCCATTTTGAAAGATGTTATCAGATACTACTTTGCACAAGATAACAGGGGACATGGCCGTTTGGGAAGGTCTGTCTTCCTCAGCAATAAAACTTTAAGAGCAGCTTTAGATCTTAAGTGATGTATTGCTGAAGCATCTGATATGTGAACAGTGGTGGTGGTGTCTGTTTGTATTACATTTTTTTTTATTTGTTTAGCTACATATTGGACTTTGAGAGTAGGCACAAGAGGAAAACAGACAAGATGAAATTAATTGCTTCTGGAGCTGTGGCTGGTGTGAGGACTCAAAATGGTGTAAAGCTATTGCTGAGTTCTGAAATCCATAGGGCAGATTGCAGTTGTCTGGTGTAATACCTCCTCTTAGAAATGGAAAGTATCTTCCTAACTGCAGTGATTATCAGCAAGGTTATGAAAATATCTTGGGCTTTTAACACATTTCACAACTAGAGGCAGTTGGAACCAATGCCAGTGACTACTAATAATGGGTTTGTCAATGGATCGTAGTTTGATCACTCATCTGTTCTCTTAATAGCTTTGGTGTCTAGTCTGGAGTCATAATCTTGCTATTACTACTACTGTCTCGCTGTTGCTTTGTAATATATACCTACTTCAGTGTTGTCTGTGGCTTTTTTTTCTCATTCACCTACTCCTGAAAGGAAAAGGAAATGTACATTCTTAACTTTTAAAGTGAGGGACCTTGAAGGACCAATTCAGATCCAGTGGCTTTTTTTTTTTTTTTTTTCACTTGTCTCTATTGAAGATAATTCCCACAAAGATGTCAACTGTATAGTGGGGTTTCTACTGCACAGTTTGCTCTTTACTAGTTTTCAGCAAACTGCTTACCACAGCTTTGCAAACCTGTGTGAAAGAGGAAAGCTTAAACTTCCCATGCTTGATGTGACTGTGCTTATTGTCAAGGAAACAGGATGGTAGACAGCAATCTGTAGGTCTAAAAGTTTGGGAGATTCTTGTCAAAGAAATAAATACATTCTTTATTTGACAATATTCTGTATTGTGCATATTTTTAAAGTGTAATTTTTCTCCATACATCAGTGCTGCCTCAGTCTTGCTCTTAAATCGGAGGTCATGCCGGCTCTCATAATTTTCTGTTACAAAATAATGTTAGTAACTTTTTTTTTTTTTTTCCAATCTAATCTTATCATTCGCCCCCCCCCCGCCCTGCCTTGTTTTTTGTTTATAGATCCAGGAGCAAAGTTTTATTAAACTTATTGGCCTGCTAAATATTTCTCCTGCGGGCTGTTCACTGAATAATGGACCTTAGAGTTGAAGCATTCTTGTTAGCATTTTGTTTTTATTTCTGGATTCTTAGAAGAGTTAAGGCTCAGCATCAGTAGCTCTGATGCCTGCAATGCATTCTAAAATAATGAAACGCTTAACATTTCACTACAGGCTTCCTAAATGTTTAATGGCAAAACTTCATCAGCAATTTGCAGCTCGCATATCTTTTCAGAGCAAAGTTCTGAAGACCATTTGAAACTAGGGAATACTATTAAATTGTGCAGGTTAACTCTGTTTTTAATATTTGGAAAATAGAACTACTTGATAACTCATCTTCATCAATTTAGCTGTAGCCATGCTGAATGGTAGATTTGCTAATACATCTCGACATTTTAGTAACACAGTATGAGGTGGATGCTAGTGCTGTGGGAGATGACAGTGAGGCCTAACATGAAAATAAAAGTAGTGCATGTACACCTTGAAAAATCTACTGTGGTGTTCTATTGTGGAATTTGGCAGGAGCAGGAGAGTTTATGGGGGAAGATATGTGTGTATGCTGTGGTGCAGTCATGCAAAGTGGAAAATAAAGTATTAGATACCATTGTGTACTTAAGGGCTGAGTTGTAACACTGCTGCCCCTGTGTGCTGTGTCTTCCCCCCACCCCTCCCAAATGCTGCCTCTGCAAAGTGGCTGTAGGGCAGGTGGAGACTGCTGTAGTTTCTTTGAGGACCTTTGAATGGTAGTTGGTAAGGCTGAGGTCATAGGAAGGGGGAGGAGGAACCTGTGACACCTGTGTGTTGAAAGAAAAGGACAATACAGTTTCTTTGGATCTTAAGTAGCATATTGTGTCTTGAATATTCAAGAAATATCGGGTAGTATGAGGCTTTAAAAGTTTCAAATACTCTGGAGGAATTGAGTCATGACTAGTTTTCAGAGCATGTGGTATGCATTAAGTGTGTAGGTTCTTCACACTTCACTCATGCAACACTTTATACCTGTTTCTATTGTGTTGTCTTTCCCTTGCATAAAGGGAACAGTGATTGAAAACCGTCCCAGGGAAAGCAGATTGACATGCAGGTGAAGGTGTAATATCATCACGTGTAAGTAGTAGCTCATCTAGTAATCAAGGTAGACTGTTTTTAAAGGCTCACAGATTAGGCTGTGAGGAAATTGTTAGGAAACATTGGAAAAAACTATACTTGCACAGTTTGTATACTCAGTTGATATTTCCTTCAGTTTGTTCTCAGATTCTAATGATTTGTACAAATTGCTTTAAAATTTAAAAAAAGCTTCTGGATCTCTGTGATCAGTTTTTTGTCAAATTTGGGTTTATTGTTTCTAGGGAGACTAGCAACATGAGTCTTAATCTCTGTCTTGCAGATGTGTATAATGTGTGCATCCACTGAACTAGTCATCTTAGATTCCTATTACAGAAAATGAAAATAAGTGCTTTTAAGAAATGACTCATTTGATCTATTTAGCTACCTGCTTTAGAGTGCCATTTGTTTTATTGTAGACTCTTAGCAGTGTTGACTGAATCTCCATTTATCGTGAAGGGAGACAGGAATGGTTAATTATCTGTGTACAGATGAATCCTAGTGAAGATTACTTCAACTTTCATGTCTGTTAGCCTGATAATGCAGGGAATTTTTTGCATTGATAGTATTAAAACATATTGTTGAAGTGGGACCTTGAATCTTCATTTTTCTGAAATAAGAAGCTAATATACACATTAAGGCAAGATGAACTAGGCTGGTCTTACATGTATGTAATGTATAATGTAATGAAACTTTTTGGACGGGATGAATTGCTTAAAGACAAACTAGTGTCTCTGAAACATGCTGTTTTTCTAAACAGGTCTATTGGAGATCTATTCATCCATCTTTTAGAGACGGTTGAATCACAGTTCTGTTGTTAAGCCTCTTAATAGGATGCATGTGATATTACCAAACGCCTTCTGCACATCTCCATTACAGAGGCTCTTTGCAGTATTTTGTGGGATAGGGTGTATGAGCTTCTATGGAAGGAAGGATCTGTTCTGCATCTATTTACTGATAAATGCCTACATTGCATAAAATGAGTATCGGGGCTGTAGCTGAATTCTGGTATAGTTAGGGGAAAATTGCATTTTTAAAACCATAATTAGCCACATGGATCCAATGCTTCTAATGGTTAGTAAGCTTGCCAGCTAGAAAACCTAAACTCTCTAATGCTAAAAAATTAACTTAGAAAGGACTTGAGATAATATGAATGAAGAGAAAGGTAAATATTTTCTGTGGTACAACTGTCACTTAAACATTTTTCCTCAGGCTGTAGTTTAGTTTGCTGGCAAAGTGTGGCTGGTTGAAATTTTGTCGGGTGCTGCAGTTTGCAGCGCCTTCATTTGGTAGAAGTGTACAAGAGGTCATGTTGTAAATTGGATCACTGAAATGATCTGTCATTAAAACTAACCCTGTTTTGGAGCGTGACGGTAGTAGATGTGTTAAATCTGGAAGTTTTGGGTGGTTTCATTTATAGTTAGCCGCACAAGTTTTACTGATGTAACTAAGGAGACAGCTGCAAAGAAAGGGTCACAAAGAGGCTTCAGCTTGAAAGCTCGTACCATGTGAAACTGCACTCTTAGTTGATCCTTAAGTGCTTTCAAAATTTTGCTTTATTACTCTAGAAACTGAGAAAAAGAAATTGCTGTTCTGAAAACTATTGATATAACTACTGCGATCCTTTAGGTAGCATGTTTCAATTGTAGTCAGGGTTTGTATCTATATGCGCTATGACAATTTTGCATCTGTTTCCTGCTACTGAACAATTCTTACTTTTGGTATGTCCGCTTCAAACAGTGCGTGCCCCTAAGCTCCCTGTGTTTAGCTGTGGGAGCTTTGTCTCTGAAGATTTATTTTAAAACCACAGAATTAAAAGTAAGTTGGTCTGTTACTGTGGAGACTTTGTTAAACTGTTAATGAATCTGCATTAATTTTATTTCAGCTAATGGGGCTGCAACATTAGTAAGTGTAGCTTATCTTCCGTTTCTGTAAGCTTTTACCCTATTGATTATTGTCCGATAAATTTCTCCATGGCTTAAGCATAACTGATTTTTGCTGGAATTTTGTTGATAGGTTGACATTTGTGTATTGTCATTTAGGGATCACTTGTTGAGTTTGTACAAAGATGGCTGAGAATGTGCCAAGTAAACAAAATAATCATGTATACATCTATCCTTACTGCTGAACGTTGTGGTTACTTAAAATCAGGCAGGTTACACTTTGTTACATCTGGCTGGGTTTGCGTTCTTTCTTTTGCTCTGCCAGGGATGGAACCTTCTTGAATTTAAGAAAGAAAAGCTAAGTCAAAATTGAATGAGACCTTTTTACCTCCATCTTCCTTACCTCTTCTAGTAACAAAACTTTGGTTTTGCCATGCACTAAGAAAGCTCCATCTTGTGTGCAGCATCTGAGACAAGAGAGTAAAGGTGTTTCATGATCTGGGCTGGATTTGTAGGATGTGATGAATTTGTGTGAATAGAGATTTAACTCTCGAGGTTTGACTTAAGATGGAAGAAAGAAATGGTCCATAAGAAATGCAGCACTGGAGTTTGTGTTGTTGGTAACTTCAATTCAATAGGAATGGCTGGCTGTGTGTTTGTCTGTTGTGTGTGTGTGTCCTTCCCCCTCCCTCCTTTTTTTTTTTTACATGTAAGTATTCTAAAACTTAAGTAGTTTAGCATGAGGTATTGACTATAGGATGCATTATGGGTAAAACAGATTTGTAAGGAGGGGTGATGTCCTAGTGGCAGTTAAAAAAAGTTGTCTTTAAGTTTGTGTGCTCTTTTTTCTTTATTTCTTTAATCTAGAAGCAGTGAAGAGTGATTAGGGTGCAGTGGAGACAGCAGTTGATTAAGTGTGTTTGTGTGGGGTGGGTTTTTTTGTGGGTTTTATGTTGGTTTTTTTGGGGGGGTTAAATGCTTGCAGTCCTTGTAGGATTGAGACTCTGGAGTCGCACAACCATGTGGGGTACAGCTGATTAATATCTTACCTATTGCTTCATACAGGTCAAGGATAGGTGGTTTATTTGTGTACAAGGACTATTTTTCATTAGCCTGCATTTTAGGGGTTAGGTCAGTATGATGGAAAATTATACAACTATAATAAAGCATTACATGAAAACATTAATTCAGTGCTCAGTAGTAGTAGAAAAAGCCAAATTGGCCTAAGTAGTATAGAACAAACAAGAAAATGTGTAGAGAAAGGGGAAAAGAATGCTAAAGCCTGTAGAATAACCTCTGTAAAAGGAGTGACAGACTAGGACTTGAACGAGATTGAATTGATGCTAGGAAGGGAGGAAGCTAAAACTATGAGTTGCTTGAGGCAAGGTAAATAGAGTATAATGGTTCTTGTTTTGGAACAGACGGTGAATGAGAAGATGCACAAATTATCAGAAGATTAAAAACAAACAAGAGGAAGTGGTTCTCCTCACATCGCATAGTTAAGCTATTAAAGTCCTTGTTGCAGGATGTTCTTGATACTAAAAATTCACATGCTTTAATAAAGCGCCTTCCCAGTTTCACAGGAAGGGGTGGGGTAAAATCCATCAAGCTTTATTAAACACAAAGCCACTGCCCTATAATGTAAAGAAGTTTCTGAATCTCTTAAAGATAAGAAGAGTTTCATTATTTATTGCTATGCTTGCCATTGTGCTCTGCTCTTGCCTATTCATCCTCTAATGGTTACTTACCAGGTAGGAGAGTGTTTTGACACAGGCATTTGGTTTAATGTAGCATGCTCTAGTCTAGTTTTGTATGTTATGAAGTAAGGATGGGATGGTATTATGTGCTTAACTGGGAGTGGTAAGGGAAACTTTGCAAGATAGGCAGTATGGGATGTGTTGGGAAGCAGATAGGCCAACTCCAATTTTGATATTATGGCATCTTCTAGTGAAGTGGAGTAGTTTTTGGAAGAACATCTGAAGCATAGTGCTTAGTAGCAGAATGAAAGGGTATGATAACACAAAACCCAATGAAGATTTTTAAATCTTGATTATTATCTTTAAAGAAAAACAAAACCCCAAACCTCGATGTTTGATTGTCACATTTACCCCGTTCCTTGTCTAAGTTACAGAGTTTCAGAAGTTGATTGATTTAATTCAAATTTTACAGGGGTGGAGGTCTCAAACTGAATTCCCACGGACTTTGTGGAAGTAGACAGCTGGAGAGAGAAGAGGCTATACCATGGCTCCAGCTGAGAGAAGCAGTAAGGTGAGCTTGTTAAACATCAGAGAATCCTCATAGGACCCCCAACCTTGTAATTGAATCCATATGAAACTAGGTTCATTAGTTTCACTGCCTGTGAAATAACTTGTTTAGCAGGGAGTGTTTTTAATCTAATGCTTACTTTTCAAGTTGAGAATAACTATTGTAAGGGGCTGTTTGTTTGCCAACTACTTTTTCAAAGATTTTTTTTGAAGTTCATTTTTGAAACTGTGAAAAATATATTCTAAAGAGCTATGTTTTATGTATTTGAGTTGGCAATAAGCCATCTAATTTTAATTTTTCTAGCTACTTTGCACTCAAAGTGGGAGAAATGGTTAGCTTTTTTTCATAGCTATGGATTTTTATTTAAATCTCAATCTAAGTTAAAGATGCAGGAAAAGTTTTTGGGACATTTTGTGTGTGGAAAAAAATGTTAATGGTATACAAAACCTTCAAACCCAGGCTTGAATATGAGCATTTTATAAGTTGGATCTTGTTTGCTTAAATGTCAAATTAACTGGTAAGCAAGAGTTCAGCACAAATAAGTTGAGCTCTTGACTTCTCTCCCCTTCCTTACCACTCTTCTTCCCCTTCTCCTGACTCGTTCTTAGAACTACTGAACATACGCAGCCTACATGCAAACTTTTTATCACCATTTTTTAAAACTCCAGTCCAAATATTTAACAAGATGTTTTATTTAGCACGAAGAGTACATCCAACCCAACTGTTTCATTTCAGCCTGTAAAGCCTTGTTCATTTGTTGTAATTACAGTATTGATTGATAATGCTCAGACTGATTAGAGTAACAAAATTATGTCTTGTACGTCAGTCTGAGCTTTGCTAAACGGGAAGCTGTTAAAGGGAGAAGCTAAAAGTCATGCCGTCAGAATTTTAGAGCTGTTTCATGCTGCAACATGAAGGCATATGCCCAAAATAAGATAAATCAAGCATGTTTCTCTTGTCAGTGTTCTGTGCTGTCCAGCTGATTTCTAATGTAGCTGGAAAAGTTACAGATTTCAGCTTTGCCGGTTTTAATGGTTCTGTTGATTTCTTCAGGTGTTGTTTCCAAGGCTTCTAACTCAAGAACATGAAGGCCACTGAGTTTCAGAGAAATTTTCATTATTGCACTGTTGAAATTCACTTTTTTTGAGCATACTAATAATGTGATTTCAGAAATCTGTTGGTTGCCACAGCATGGCTTATCAAACCCTCTGCAAAAAACCCTGAAGAAATTCATAAGTAATCTGTGATAATGTGCCAATGTAGCTTTAAGAAACTTACAGGATGATAATTTTGCATATTTTTATACAAATACATAATTTTGTCTCTTTATTTTTAGGTATACTTGATGGTGATGATGGACTATTTATTTGCATCAGATACTCTTATATGAAAAGATCACGTTTCCAAAGAGCTTAAATATTATTTCATCTTCTGAAACAGAATGGCAGGCTTCAAACGAGGATACGATGGAAAAATTGCAGGATTGTATGACTTGGATAAAACACTGGGCAGAGGCCATTTTGCTGTCGTCAAACTTGCTCGGCATGTCTTTACAGGTGAAAAAGTAGCAGTAAAAGTAATTGACAAGACCAAATTGGACACTCTAGCCACCGGACATCTTTTTCAAGAAGTTAGATGTATGAAACTAGTGCAGCATCCCAATATAGTACGGCTGTATGAAGTGATTGACACCCAGACTAAACTTTACCTTATCTTAGAGCTAGGCGATGGAGGAGATATGTTTGATTACATCATGAAACATGAAGAAGGTCTGAATGAGGATCTGGCAAAAAAATACTTTGCTCAAATAGTTCATGCTATATCTTACTGCCATAAACTGCATGTAGTTCATAGAGACTTAAAACCAGAGAATGTTGTTTTCTTTGAAAAACAAGGACTTGTGAAATTGACTGATTTTGGCTTCAGCAACAAATTTCAGCCTGGAAAGAAGCTCACCACAAGCTGTGGATCTCTTGCGTATTCTGCTCCTGAAATTTTACTTGGGGATGAATATGATGCACCAGCAGTGGGTATGTCCTCTTTGAAATCAACCTGTAATCTAAATTTAAGTACCATGATGTTGTAGCCCTCTTGTTTTCTGTTTCAAGATAATGCTGCATGTGGAAGCTAGCTAATTGGCAAGAAATAATATTATAACCTGGATGAGTTATGAATGAGCTCATGCTGGAATGGCTCTGTTTGAAGGAGATACTCAAACATTCTAAAAAATGCTTAAAAGGTCTTTTTGTAGGAAATGATGCAATTGTATACATTGTAGTTTTCTGTTAATAATAATGTGAATGCAGTATGTCTTACTTGTACTTGCTTTGCTAGAGGACCCTTCTCCTTTACAGAAAAGTGCCTGTTTTTAATTTATTAACATCACCCCCTTTCTCCCCCCTGCAAAAAAGCCCAACCACCCAGTGATTGGTAGGAATCCATTTTTAATAAGTACTAACTTGACTATCAAAGGAGGAAACGGGAAATTAAGGAAGGCTTTAACTCCTTTTCTTTCTCTGCCCTTTTCTTGTCTGAGAACTGAAAGTAGGGAGTGAGTTCCTAGTTGCTCCCAATTCTTTAAAAGGTAAGAGAAGTAGCAATGTGTACGTTAGTCTTCATGTTTCTAGCTGGAAAGCAGTGTGTGCTAGACAGACTACTACAGATAATGTCTTACTCTGTCTGTTAGGTCTACTGCATATGCTGTTAGAAGTAACTTAGAGGGGTTTTTAAATAGCTGTAGATGTTGATAGTCACTGAATAATGTCCTGTAGTCAAATAGATTGCTCATATCTGTTAGTTGAGGCAGAATTCATTTCTCCCAACAAATTTAGATAAGTATAATTCTAAATGATGCTTCAAAAATAGGTTATTGTAGTCAACATGCCTCTTGTTCTTGTGTGCCCAGTATCTGATACTTTAACTGTCTTAACACCTGTTAGGCCTCTGTGTGTTTTGCTATGGTTAAAGTAGTGGCTGTAGTGATTGTTCAAATTAAGACTGACTTGTCCATTTTTTTTCTTAATTTACCTGAGGTAAACAATCAGCTAATTTTGTATGCTGACAAAGTATTCTTGCACATTGTTGAACTAAAACTCTTGCTTTTTTTTTAAATATACATATTTTTAGCTAGTCGATCCTTGTAGTAGGTCTTTTCTTAAACATTTGAATGTCACTTCACGGCTTCTAACCTTGAATAGGTATTTTACTGTGGGTTTTCTGGACTCGAAAGTACTTTCTCAAGCGTGCTATAATTAGGAATTTTAGATGTCTGTGCTATTTGTGGTTTTGCAAATCCCTGTTGATGCTACAGTGATGTTTGACAAAATGATTTCTGTTTAGTGTCAGATGTTTTAGATGAGTTGGTTCTGGTTTTATTAGTGGCAAACTAGAGATCCTGAGGAGTTCTGTGTTTTTTCTCTCTTTATTTTGAGAATTTCCTGAAGCGTGAGTGTAGCTGATTGCAGTGGCCTTCAAAACTAGTAGGAAAAGTGCATTTGTTAATTTACATAAGACACTGTATAGAATATTTATTTCTTGAAAAACAGTAGTATTCAAATTTTGGAGGATGAGCAAAAAATGAAGTTTTGATACTGCTAACCAACTGAAGGTGCTTGGAAGAAAGAAGGTATATGAGGGTTAATGGGGTAGGGGAGAGGGCAGGGGGCATTAGGAGCATTATGACCAGACGGTCCAAATTGAATTATATAGTTAACAATCTACTCTTTGGACCTCTTACTTACAAATGTGAGAATGGTGGCATCGCATAAAATGTTTCTTAGAGGACTTTGTAAGCAATTAGGTATGTAAACTTCTGAATAGTACTAGAAGAACATGGCTAAATGTATTCAGAGAGGAGGAGGTTTGGCCAAGACGGAGTGGATTAATGTGAACAGTAGAAAGGCTAGGCAAAAATGAATTTCTTTTAGCTGATATTTAAGGATGCTAGTTAAGTTCTATTTCTGAGCATATTTAAATACATGTAAGTAGTTAGTTTTTGGTTATTTACTCCCCAGTGTACTGTCTTAGTTACTGGATACAAGTTGACAGATTGCAGTGCTTGTATTCTATCTTTTTTAGTGGCACAGTTTTCATCACTTTGTAATGCACTACAAAATCTCTAAAGCACTGTCAGTTCAATAGTTAGAGAATAAAAATAGCAAAATTTAATGTGTTGCCAGTAAGAAAAACCAGACTCTTCAAGGTCGTTATCTTTTCTAACTGTGGGTATAAAGATAAGATACACTGTGTAAGGTTTCTAAAAATGACTTATTTGTGTATTTTAAATGCAAAGATTGGGGCAGGGGAAGGGGGGAGGAATTAGAGCCTTCTTTAAAGGTCTCTTCACAAATGGCTTCTTAAATGTAGACTCTTAAAAGAATATGTTTAGGAAATTATATTACTAACCATGTAATTACGCAGCTGAGCAATCAGCTTGTGCAAACCTTTCTTAACCTGTAAAGATAAACTTTCATGCTAAGATGAGGTCATCCGTGTGGACTAGAAGTATGTATAAATTCAGAAGCAGACATTTTCAAAAGAGAGATTACATCAGTTGCATTTTGATGCTAGTAACATGCAAGGTGTGTATATAGCTTGAAATTGTGGTGACATGCTATGAACTCATTCAGCTGTTGGCTGAATGGGGCTATTAATATTGCAGTAACAGCTGACAAAGGCAAAGATTTTTTGCTAGATGGGATGAAATTACATTGTAGCTGAATCAATCTGAAAGCTGATTGCTTATGAGAAAGGAGGTAATGCTTTTTCCAGTGCAACTACGTGGTCCTGCCTCTTTGAGCATCTGACCACTTCAAAACCAACTCAGTTTACTAAAATGCCAAATTAAAAAGGATGGTTATACTCTGTGCATGTTAAGGTACATTTGCATTCATTATTATATTTTAAAAACTCTACATCTGTTTTCATTTATCCAAAATTGTTGTTATATTTGCAAAAATTATTTCAAGAAAAATTGATCAAGATACAGTATTTTTGGTTGTTGTGGTTTGGTTTTTGTTTGTTTTTCCAAACATCTTTGCCACAAACATGGCTTTTCTGGTGTCTTATGAATAGTATTAGAATGAGTATATAAAGGGGAAGACCTCACATTTTCTTGCTATAATAAGCTGAAATATTCAGGGCAAGTCTTTTATTAAGTTATATGCTTCATAAATATAATGGAGAAGCTTGCTTTATGAAAAGGTAACTGTTTCAGCTAGTTTAGGGATTAATCTCCCCTTTGTGATGCTACTTAAGTTTTCACACTTGAAAAGAGACTAGTTAATTTAGGTCTCTCATTTCCTTTTGTGTTTAGGGCTGTACTTAAAATGATGCAAGAGGAATATTAGGCAATGATCATATGTTCCCAGGGCTTTTCAAAAAGCTGAGTTAGATAATGAGATGTTCTGTTGCTTGTAGTTTTCCCTGTTTTTTTCATACTTAATTAAAATTTGTTCTAGTCAGAGGAAAGTGAGAGGATTGCACATAAAGTTCACTTCATAAATCAAATGAACATATTTTAGATCAGAGATCTGTTTAGAGCAGTGGTGTAATCTAGCGAACTCCAGCAGTATTCATAAGTGGATAACTACATATGAGAGAATAAAGCCATGATTCTGGTAATACTTTCCCTTTTGCTCTACCAGCATCAACAGAGATCGGATCGTTAAATAAATAGAAATCACTTCTTTCTTAGGTGGTAAAGTTTAATTACAGTTTTTAAGATTAGTTGATTCTTTCAGAGGAGAGCAAGTTCAATTTTAACTGCTTGGCACCTCTAAAAAGTATTAAGTGCTGTGTAGGCTACAGTAATTCTGGAAGTTATGGACACTTCTGATAGGTTTTTATCATTGTAGTCGGGTATACTGGATGTGATTTTATAAATGCATGGAAACGTTTGCAGAGCAAATTCATCCTTCTGGGGATTATAAATGGGCAAATTCAGATTTTAACATTGGGATTGTGTGTTTAGCACAGTTGAGGACGGGCCTCTATACTGTAATGCACAAGAAACATTGTAGGTATCATCACAGTTATTTAGCGTTGCAGTCTGTCGTCACAGCAACGCCAGGAGAATGGTGGCAAGATGTTCCTCGTAAGACATGACTAATAATCTTATGGTTACTGTAGCTCAGTGCCATTCAACTGGCAGTTTGTAGTCCAAATCCAACTTGCTGCCTTCTTGGAAATTGGAGGGGCTAACCACTTGGATAATATTTGTTGCTTTAAGTAGTTAGATGCTGGCTTTCTCGCACAACTTAGACCTGGATATCTTCTGACAACATGGTAAAATAATAATGTATTTGTTATCTAGTCATACATTTTTGATTATTAACAGAAACAGAGGATTAGTCGTACATACCTTTCCCTTTCCTGAGATAACGCTTTTCGACCCACTTTGTCTCTGTTGGAATGATCCTAAATTCTTTTGGTTTTGCATCAAGCATTTTTTGCAAGGGCTTCTTACTCGCATACAGCATTGCTGGCGTCTGTTTGGTCTTTCAAAGCGTCAGCCCTGTTTACCTGGTGCTTGAGCATAGCTAAGTAGCTCCCATGACCCTATTTGGCCTGTGTGGAGCTAGTTTTGATGTTTCTGCACACATGTAGGACTTTAGTCACAAACTGATGACTAATGTAAGTGTGATGGCCAGTGGGTATGTACAGTAACCTTTTACACCATAAAAATGCTGAATACAAGATTTGACAGTCTTGAGTTAAAAAAAAAAAAGTGGCGAGATACTTGCAAACCATATATGGTATTGAATCATTTAGCATACACCTGACAGCATTTTGGAGTTTCAGTATGCTCAGCATCAGATTACACCCAAACTTGACAGAAATGAGAAGCAAAAATTCCTACAGAAGCTTTTCATTGATTGTTTCGTTTTGAAAATCTTCCTTTTTAATGTTGTATGGCAACAATTTAGAAGCTTTATAGTTATGTTATAGAATGAGCTTGAAAAGTGTAAGGGTGCAGAAAGCTGAGTGTAATACTCAGCTCCTTCCAGTATAAGCGGTCTTCCCCTTCCATTTTGCTTGCTTCAGTGCAGAGCTACCCTGTCCCATGTGCTGCACTCTGTTGCATGACTGACCATTTAATGAACTGCTTTTATTAGCTAATTTGGCAGAAAGCTCTTAACTTTTCTGCAGGCTTAACTTCTGCCAGGTTAACAGAGCTGTTTGTTCCTTTAGCATTGAGTGGGAGAGCTGGTGCAAAGGAGGTGAAGGGAGCACGCAGCTTGGACTAGAGTTCTGGGGGAAGGTGGTAGGACCTGCCCCTCTTTTGTGGTAGCAAGTTGAGGTTCAATCAGCTCGGCCTAGCTGACGAATCTTCACCTTCCATGTAAGAGAAACTCATTTGACTGAAATTCATTGAGTATCATTGCTGGCTGGGGTTAAACCACAATACTCACAGTGCTGAAAAAACTGACCTAAATTTGAAAAATGATCAGAAATGAGCTTTTAATACTTTTTAGAAGGGAAATGTATGGAATTGGCTGTAGAATACTTTCAGAAAGTTTCTTGAGGATATTCATGTCATATTAACAAAGAAAGTATTTTTAGGTTCTGTGGCGATTTGTATGCAGGTAGTAAAGTTTATTTTTAATGGAAGGGGAGTCCAGTTTTTATGTAGTACGCTAGCCTTTGATTATGCCTTTTTCCCCCCCTCAATCTAATTACCTTATTGATGGAAAAAAGCTTTTAATGCCTCAGATTGTTGAGGGTGTTACGTTCTAGGTATTGGAGTCTTGTATTCAGAAATGAAGTTATGATGTGACAGGGCTGTAATGAAGGGTGGGAATCTGTGATCCTGATGACTTCTCAGTAAATCTGTGCCGGCTAATATTTATGAAGTATAATTTATGATCTGTTCTGGGTTACTTTATGCACAAGTTTTAATGCATTCACCAATAAACTACTGAGTGAAGCAAAGAATTTATTCAAGTGAAACTACAGAGGAGAAACTGTCAAGATAATATTCAGTTACTACTGTATCAGCTAAACTGTAACTTAGAAGTACAGGGATGTTTCTTAGTCATCTTGCTGTGTTCATGGGAGAACTGTTTTCATAATATTTCAAACTGCTGTTGTGAAGCAAGATTTCATTATGATAAATCTCATCTCCACAGCCAGGAAGCTTCGTTTCATGTATCTTGCAACCAAATACTCATATTACTTATGTTCAGCCCATGGCTGACTAATTTGTCAACACAGATCTGGTGGGACCTAAATCAATGGTGTACTACTTAGTTATAAACCAGATGCTTAAGTTTTGCATTCATGTGTAAAGCTCTACTAAGTTGTTAATTTTTATAAATAAAGTACAAATTGTATGTTTTACAGTTAAAACCTTTAGGAAAAGATAGTCGATCAGAAAATGAAGGATTTCTTAGATATCAGGAGCAAAATTTCTTAAGTATTTATATATTTAAAAAAAAGACCAAAAACATTGCAGTGAAATGTGTATACAAGCTGCATGTGCTGTATAGACTTTGAAACGCCCAGTGATTTTGAGAACATTTTATACAGAGAAAAACTTCTGTCTGCCTTTAACTAATTAATATTAAGTCTTATGCTGTTTGATTATTTTCTGGAGTAGTAGTATTGGAAAGTCAGTTTATGCAGGAAATGTTGGGTTTGTTTGTGTTTTTAGTATAGATTCAGTAACTTCTGGAAAGTGGCTAAACAACAGAAACCAAAGGAGAAAGGATGCATTTCTAAATGCAGAATTGATGAATCAGTAAAACAGACTATTTTGGAATAAAGGCAGTGTGGCATGTGTTCAGTAAGACCTTTCAATGGTGGTTATTTTGGTTAAAATATCCTTACTGAGACTTGATATGCAGTAGTTACTGAAAAAATAAGAATATCTATTTGTTTGTATTTTAATAGTTTTATGCAACCAACAAAACACATGCAATTGTCTTTAGGGGAGAATAAGTACTAGTTGCCAGATTGAATGAAAATAAGAATCGCTTCCAAAGATAAAGACTAGTTACTGATGATTATGTCTTAGTCAAATAACATATATAGAACAGACTGTTTCATCAGACAGAAAAGCTAATTATGAAAATAATTTGCTAAATGCCATTTGCTATTTATGCTCTTTTTTTTTTTTTTTTTTTTTGGAGGGATAGGGAAAGGAAAAGATTCTCCTAATTCTCTTGTCTGCTGTGTGTTCTAATAGTAGTTTTAATTGGATTTGTAATGCTTTAAAAAAGGGAGAAAACTCAGTAACTCAGTTCTGCCTGTTAATTTTGAAAATGTTAGCATTGATTGCAGATGATCTCTTCCTCAGCCTTCTGCAAAGGAAAAATAAATCCCATTTTACAAAGACCCAAAAAAGCCATCTGAATTCACAGACGGTGGCATCTCTGAAAACTAGAGAGGTCAGTACACAAGTTTCTTCCATTCATGAAAAAGGCTTTGAATAATACTTGATTTTTAGTTGATTCAACTATCTCCTGTTCTGTACCCATACTCTTCAAATTTTACAGCTGGTCCAGTTTGAGCATCTAGGTTTGCCAACAGTCCCACGCAGCTGCTTGCTCGCTTCCCCCCTGCCCCCCGGTGGGATGGGGGAGAGAATCAGGGGGGTAAAAGTGAGAAAACTCATGGGTTGAGATAAAGACAGTTTAATAGGTAAAGCAAAAGCTGCACACAAGCAAAACAAACCAAGGAATTCATTCATTGCTTCCCATCAGCAGGCAGGTATGCAGCCATCTCCAGGAAAGCCGGGCTCCATGATACGTAATAGTTACTCAGGAAGACAAGTGCCTTCGCTCTGAATGTGCTCCTCCTGCTTCTTCTTCCCCCAGCTCTATATGCTGAGCATGATGCCGTATGGTATGGAATATCCCTCTGGCCAGCTGGGGTCAGCTGTCCTAGCTGTGTCCCCTCCCAGCTCCTTGTGCACCCCCCAGCCTCCTCGCTGGTGGGGTGAGAAGCAGAAAAGGCCTTGACTCTGTGTAAGTGCTGCTCAGCAATAATGAAAACATCCCTGTGTTATCAACACTGTTTTCAGCACAAATCCAAAACACAGCCCCATGGTAGTTACTGTGAAGAAAATTAACTCTGTCCTGGCCAAAACCAGCACAGTAGTGTAAAAATAGTTGCGACGGATAGAAATGCTGAAATTGTCAACACAAAATTATTCTGTCTTGCTACTGACTTTGTATACAAGAGATACAGCTTTTTTTTTTTAAGCTTTTTAGTGTATACAGGGGTAGAAATACTTACTCTCCTTTTGAAGGACATCAACAATGTAACAGGCACTATTCAAACAATTCAGTAGTATGATACCAGCTTTTATCCTTATATACTGTAGTATGTAATTTTTCATCACTGTTTTTAATAGAAGTCTCATTTTCTGCAGTGTTTGACTTGTCACATGACTTTTTACTCT
This sequence comes from Podiceps cristatus, assembly GCA_000699545.1. Taxonomy (NCBI): domain Eukaryota; kingdom Metazoa; phylum Chordata; class Aves; order Podicipediformes; family Podicipedidae; genus Podiceps; species Podiceps cristatus. The sequence continues at coordinate 34,492 of KL269234.1, read as the reverse complement.
TAAATGGCATTTTGGTTCTTTCAACAGTTATGTGAGGCTATGCTCTAAACTAGCCTATGCTGTTAACAAGATCTTAAAATTCAGCTTACAACAACTGTGCATACCACTGTGAGCCATGTGAGTTATCAGCCTGTACCTACTCCTGAGCTCAGTAAAGGTTGCACCCCTAAATTGCAATCCAAATAAAGTAGTTCACAATGGGGTTTTGTGTCTGAGTTCAAAACAGTCATCTTCAGATATTGCCTATTGCCGCTTAGCCCTGAACATGCCCGGAGTGCGGAGATGCTGATTGTCTTTACTTTTAGATTTTTGTATTTAGATCTGCATAGAATAGCTTGATACTGAAGTGCTGATACATTGAGTCTCTTTCAAGGCTTGTCTTCAACAGGTTTCTATGGATTGGGCTTCCTTCAGCCTCTTCAGATTTGTGGTAGCAGCAGTTGTGATGACATTCTCTTTAGAGGAATTACCCATGATGCTGGAAAACAGGGTCCATTTCCATCCTTCATTTATCCTCTTGACACTGCTGCAGTGGCAAAATAAACATGTAAACATTTCTGTAATCTCCATAAAAGTCAATTTGTGGTTTTTTTTTTTTGCTTATTAAGTGGTTTCTAGTGGAAGATAACAGTTATGTTCAACTGTTACAGTAAACATTCAAATGAGAAGTGTATAAAATCTGACTAAATTTGCTCAATATTACAAATCTCTTCTGAACAAGCAGACTTGCTGTAGAAAGATCTGTCTTATCTGAGCAATATACACTGTGTCAACAGTTAAGCAGTTCTACATTTAAGTTAGGGGGAAAACAAAATCTCAAAGGTCTGAAATAAACAACTTTAATAAATGGACTTAATTTACTTTATGTAGTTCAATGTGAATGTGTCTATTCCAAAATGAGTATGGATTTTTAACTGCTTAAAATCAAATTCACATAGCATATATAAAGTGTGATAAGTGTTTGACTTCTGAGGAACGGTAGAAATTTGAGCAAATCTTACGCTGTGAGGATCCCCTATGTCACCTAAATTGGAACTTTCTGAAATTTGTAGTGCTAGTTCTAGGAGTAAATCAGGAACTTTAGAAAGCAAGAGACGGCTATTGAAATGGTGAAGCCCAGCTCAGTAGTTAAGCAGATGAATATGAATGTCTTCTGTGCAGTGTACAAACTGGAACATAACAGATGTTTGACTGCCCTGTGCTTAAGACCGGCATAGCATAGGCAGCTAATGACGTAGTTTGGTTTCTATGGCAGTGACTTCATGTTATGTAAGGAAGTTGCATGTACACAGCCCTGGTTGTCATGGTTCTGGGAATCCTGCTTGAACAGTCCCTTCCTGATCAACATTATTTAATAGCTTTGAAAACAATAAAATACCCTCTACTGCAGCTAGCTAGCTAGTGCTTTTGTAACTCCTGATCTCTCTTATTTTATTCTTGTAGCAATAGTATTTTCAGTTACTAGTACCCAATTTAAAGGCTACATTGCCTCTTGAGATCTTTACTGTGCTTTTGAAAGAGACCTTGATTTTGGCCACTGCAGTATAGAAGTGTGGCTTCCTTCATTTGAAGTTTTACAGGTTATAAGCATGCTAAATGCATGCAGCATTTCAGGCCTAAATTCTGCTTTTCCATCAGTTTTCTGCAGAGAGCAAATTAGATGACCCTTGAAGGGGAGGAGAGGAGAAGTAAGCAGTTTCCATTAAGCCTTCAACTGTCAATTATTAAGAGTAGTAAAACCCTTGAAATTATGAAAAAGAAATTCTTGTTTAAATCTGCTCTTCTGTATATGGGTCTGTGTAACCCTTCTCTTCCCTGTCTTCCTTCAGTTAATTGAAATCTAGAATTGGCACTGGCACCTGAGTTCTGAGCTGTGATAAGGGAGTATAGCGGCAAATGTATGCCCATTCATTGGCCCAAGTCAAGGAGTTTCACTTCCAAAACCTGCTCTTTTGTCTGGTTAAACTATCCAGTAGTAAATTTACTACATCTGAAAGTTTTGTCTAAAATCTTACACCACCATAGCTAATATATTATTTTAAAATGGAACTCCCGGGGTGTGAAGGTGGAGGAGAAGCAGATCTCTGCAGAGTGTTTCACTATGCATACTGTATGTCAAACCGTATTTGCATTGAACTGAAGGTGAGATTTTGTGTGTGCATTTTTTTTTTTTTTTTTTTTGTTGCTGTTGTTGCTTAGTTTAGGTTTTTGGGTTGGTGTTTTTTGGTGGTGTTTTTGGGTTTTTTTAAATGGCACAGCCATTTAACATGTCTCAAAAAAGCAGTCTTGCTCTGTGTTCAGATCCTGCCCATATAGTTCTGCACTCTTTTGGGTTTTGTATTTTTGTGTGTGTGTTTTTGTTTTTTGGGTTTTTTTGGGTTTTTTGGGGTTTTTTTTGTTTTTTTTTTTTACTGTGGTGCTTGTGCACCCCTCTAGTGAACCTGTGCCATTCAGAGAATGAGTAAAAATGTAAATAGATGTTGTTGTCTTTGCTTTTAAATGTATGTCTACAGCTTCTAATAATGTGTGAGAGCAGGAAACTGTCTCAGTTAGGATTTTTTTCCCCTGAGTTGACGTAAGGTATAGCAAATTAAGAACATACTATAGGGGCTGCCTTGACTAAAAGAAAAATGTTTTTGCAAGTGTGCAGAGATCTAAAGAAAAACTTCTGTTCCTTTAAACTTCAAGTTATTTTTCTTCCCTCTTTCCCCAGTTATTAGCTGGTCTAATAAGAGATGCTACTTCTTTCTAGAAGCGTTTCTTTGATGAGATGTCAGGCTTTTATTTCATTGCTGCTCCAACATCTTTCTAATCTGCTCACACAACTGTCTTATCAAAGCCGATGCTTTTGACCAAAATGGATCATTAGATCTTGATCGAGGCTTTCACTCAGTTTGAGTGAAACTCCCTTTTGTAATAGGGTAAGAACGCTCTTTGGGATTTAGAATTGAAAGATCAAGGTGCTGTTGTCTGTTCTGCTGCTGGAAGTGGTGTCCCCCCCCTTTTGCTACACCTAGTATGTGAGCAAGAAATCAGCAATAGCAGGGTATGGCACAAGAGTGGGCAGCAAGTACTGACCACAGTACAGTTGATCAAAGCACTTGGTCAGTTGGGTGCAAACCGTCTCCTTCTTCCTTGGAGGACAGATGAGTTTTTTTCTCTTTATTAATAGGAAAGAATAATGGGGCAGTGCTGATTATGGCAGCACAAAACAGGAAGGTAGTGACCATTCCTGTGTGTGGCTTTGTGTATTGTTTGGGGAGATACTGACATTTGGTAAATAAGCACTATAATAAAATAATCTCTGGGTCTCCTTTGCTGATTTCTGAGACAGCTGTGCTTAAAGATCTTTAATTTTGCCTGTCTCAGCCAGATGGCACTATTCTGGAAACCAAGAATTTTTCAAAATGTACCGTGGTTATTGCATAAAATGAGTGAACAAAAATTGTATCTTTAAAGGGAAGAAGTAATTTTCATTTCTTTCATTTTTTTTTTTTGCAGTATATTTTCTGAATTTGAGTGAAAAATATGCAACTATGGATCTCCAGTAGAGAAAAGTGGAAAGTACAGTTACAGGATTGATTTTTGCATGTACAAGGTGTATTAAAACTAATAAATCGGGTACAGACATTAGCATTTCATATCTATGTACTGTATAGTCATTTAACTGTTCTTTAACTGATCTTTTAAATCTTTCAAAACAACAGGTGAATATTAACTCATTATTTTGGAATATCTGCTTCTGACTTCAGATTCTAAACCTTGGATTTTGAATTATGCTGAAGGCTAGCAAGCCAACATGTTTAACCTTACTTGCATGTTAGGAGTGTAGGTCACCTATGTAAATGTAGGAAAAATATTTACAAATAAGTAAGACTTTTAACCCTCGAGTTTATGGATGCTTTCTACAAAGTGGAGATGACTTCCCCCTTTTGGTCATGTTGCCTATGTCAAGCCGTAAGTGGCTTCAAAACATGTAAAAAAAAAAAAAAAAAAAAAAAAAAAAAAAAAAAAAAGACTTGATAATGCAAAACCCACAGCGATTTCTGTTTTCTCGGAAACTTAATTGCAGAGAGATCTGCCAGTAAAAATCTTCTTTTAAAACTTTATTTTATCCAGCATTGTGTGTGTCTTACAAGAAGTGCCAATATGAAATTTTGTGTTAGGTTGGGAAAGGCAAGGTACTGTTGTTACTGTTTTTGTTTTGTTTATGATTGCAGGCAGTTGTTGTCTGAATAATTGTGGTGGCTTGAAATATCAGTGAATAATCTTGCTTCTTACATACCGGTTCCACATTTTCCATTGTTCTTGCAGGGTTTGTATATTTCAAATGAACTTAATTTGAAAAATTTGTGTTAACGTTTCCTGGTGTCTTTCAGCTTTTTTTACTACTTCCTTTACACTGTGTTTGGTGTGAGGAGTGAAAAATAATTTTGTTTTATAGCTGAGTTGAGACAACTTTGTGCTGGTGTAAATGGAGTGTTCAATATGTTCACATTATCAATATTTTAGTTCTTCCTGTGCTGTGTCATGCTTTCATTTTCTCAAATAAACACCTACAATGTGCTGCTTTGATGGGCAAAAGTAAGTACAGTTTTCCTGTTGGTGCTGCATACTCCAGTGAGGTACCTCTGAAGGTCATCTGGTGTAATCGCCCTGCTCAAGCAGGAACCCCTAGAGCCAGTTGCCCAGGCTTTGGAGTATCTCCAAGGATGGAGACTCCACAACCTCCCGGGGCAGCCTAGGCCGGTGCTCAGTCACCCTCACAGAGAATAAGTGTTTCCTGATGTTCAGAGGGAACCTCCTGGGTTTCAGTTGGTGCCCATTGGCTCTAGTCCTGTCACTGGGGACCACTGGAAAGAGCCTGGCTCCCTCCTCTGTGCACCTTCCCTTCTGGTATATGTATACATTGATAAGATCCCCCTCAAGCCCTCTGTTCTGGCTGAGCAGTCCCAGCTCTCTCAGCCTTTCCTTGTAGGAGAGATGCTCCAGTCCCTCCATCGTCTTCGTGGCCCTTCAAGGGACAGTCCAGTAGGTCCGTGTGTCTCTTGTCCTGGGCAGCCCAGAACTGGACACAGTACTCTAGGTGTGGCCTCATCAGTGCCGAGCAGAGCCTTCCTTGACCTGCTGGCAACACCCCTCCTAATTATTGTGATTCACAATTATGGTGATTCATTAAGTGTTGGGGTTTTGGGTTTGTGTGGGGATTTTTTAACACAAACATGTATAGATTGTTGCCTGAAATACTGGATTGCAAAACATAAGAGCGAGCTTGGCCATCACACTACTTTTCCAGTCAAAAAACCCCCATCAACTTCTGCAGACACCTGTGGCCCAAGATCTGTAAGGCTGATCTGGTCACTTGTATATAGGTCAAAAGATGCTGGAAGATTCACTGAGTAAGTTTTGTTACTTTTTCTGGGGGCACAAAACATGAGTCTTTTTCATTGATGTGGCTGTAGCAGCAGGTACGTTTTCATTGTGCCTTTACCTTTTATAAGGTGGCAACTTGCAGTTAACCAGAAAGAGCCTTTTTAAAAATGTTGCCTCATTCATTAGGTTGGTTGGTTGGTTTTAGTTGCATGTGGAGTTGCAAACAAGTGATTTGGTCTAGTTAAATCATAGCACAGAAAATAGACTGGGGAGCAACACCTTAACAGGAGGGGAATCAACTTTTTAAAAGGGTAGATAATGACAGGACAAGGGGGAATGGATTAAAGCTGAGGGAGGGAAGGTTTAAATTAGATATTAGGGGGAAGTTTTTTACAGAGAGGGTGGTGAGGTGCTGGAACAGGCTGCCCAGAGAGGTGGTGGATGCCCCATGCCTGGAGGTGTTCAAGGCCAGGTTGGACGGGGCCCTGGGCAGCCTTGTGTAGATCCAGGCCTGGAGGTTGGTGTCCCTGCCTGTGGCAGGGGGGGTGGAACTCTATGATCCTTGGGGTCCCTTCCAACCCAGACCTTTCTATGATTCTATGATGAGTTGCACATATGCAAGTCTGCATATGAAGGGGCAAGGCAGAATGTGTCCTCCCTCTTAATGTGCCTACAGACATCTAAACACTTGGCTCTGCTTTCATAAATGAGGAGAGACTTGCTATAATATGATCCTGGAGGGCTTGTGAAGATGATCCCAAGATGACATCTGTTGTATGAACATAATAAGGTCTGCACTAAATCTTCCAGTGACTTCTGTTTTCAGTCTCCATGTGTAGATTAGATTTACGCACACTATTTTCCTGCCTCCTAGTTATTGGTATACTTAGTCTGCTCAGCTGTGTCCTTGACACTCCGAGCTGAGTCATTTTAGTAGCCATGACTGCAGATGCGATGAAGTTGTTCTTCAGCCACAGCTGTAAAAGTACAGTCAATAAAAGCTGTGTAATTGTTTCTGTCTGCTGATATTTCTTCGCCACATCAGAATAAGCGTCTGCTATCCTGTCAGGCGAATAAAATACATGTTTGTCAGAAAAGTGTAACAGTAAGCTTTGCCTGTAGTATGTAAGAATGAGATGAAGCGTAGTCATCGTTACCCTAGTGCTCTTCACTGAGAGCGTAAGAATAGCTGATAATATCATAAGGTCAAAAGGTCTTAAGCACTATTTTTAGTTTCTAACAGAACTTTTTCCTGCATACACTGTACCTATTTAGTAACAAGAAATGCGTGATACAATGAAATACAGTAGCAGCTCAGATTGATATTTCACTATTAATTAGAGTTTGTATTCTGTTCTTCATGCAGCTGTATTAAAAAGAAAAAAAATAGTAACTAGTGAAAGATACAAAATTCTGTTATGTGCTGGCTAATCAGTAATTACTATTGTAGTTGTCAAAACATAGCTTGATATCTAACTGGACATTGCATCATAGCAAACATTTTTTTTTACATTTAGAAGGTCATTTGGATTCTGCTTCTGAAAAGTTTGGTTTTATTCTTTTTTAAAGTAAGTGTACATACATGCTTATCTAAACTTTTGGAAAACTAAACCACTATCTGTTATCACAAATCCTTCCAAATTGAAATACGAAAAAGTGCATGTATATGCAAGACAAGAAGCCATGTGTGTAAAATAGAAAATTGAGTAGGAGACTAGTTTTTAAAAGAAAATACTTCAGGATGTTCAGTATCTACTCAGTGCAGTTGAAACTTCAAGGTCTGCTAGAGTTTCCTGTATATGATGGTTTCATGGAACTGTAACTGTTGTCTTACTGTGATTGCTATCTTTTTCTCAGGACTATCTTATTTTATTAGAATATTGATTTATTAGAATATTGTGGTTTTCCTTCTGTTTAAACTTTCTATATGCTTATTTTTAACTTATGGTTTAATTATCTTGTTATCGTTCCCCCTATTTTTCTCTTGGCTTAAATGTAGCCAGTGTATATTGCTTTATTATAGCAAACATAGTTTGTCTGTAATTAGGAATACTATGTGGACTCTTCTAAAATACGTCACACTGAAAGGGGACATGAAGCATTCTATTCTGTTGTAGGGGGAGTACAGAACAGAATACTAGGATAGATAGTTTCACAAAACGGATTTTAGGCAGAGTTAAAAATGTAGATATCAACATCCTTCCTAGAAGATGCCTGTTCATAGAAATGTATAAATGCACATTTTATGTGCTCGCAAAAATGAGTTGTTGTGATCTGTTGTGTGGTGCAAGATAGATAATGCACCAAAACTTTTTGGCCACTTTCAAACTAAACAGTAGGAGAAGGATGTAAGTAGCTTTACAGAATCAAAGGCATACCTCTGTCTTGTGAGGCTTTTTAAAATCCTATATTCCAGAACATTCAGTTTTCTGGCATCGGACTATCAAAGTATTACAGCATTTATTGAATCTTAAGCATGTGAATAGTCCTGTTGAATTTGCAAGTATACATGGCTTGGTGTACCAGCCTCAAAATGCTCAGTACCTATAGGATTGAGGCCCTAGTAAGCATAAAAGAAATAAAATAATTGTCTGAGTTAATAGCATACACTTACTACAAATTAGAGCTCTAAAGAAAATTACCATGTAGTGCGTGTCTTCCTCAGTCAGCTAAACCATATGAAGAATGGGTTGTAACTAGCAAAATGAGTAATTGTTCTAGGGATGAATGTGTGTGATTTACATTATTAAATAAAATTGTAGCCATCCCTCATCATTCAATGCACGTCAAGTATTACGAGCAGGCCACAGAAAGCAAGATGCAGTTGGGTAGGCAACGTAGTGTGGTTCCCTCTTGCAAGCCCTTCCGGGAGAGAGCTGGTGTGCTTTGCGTCCTAGGCCTCTGCCAGCCGCTCTCCCCTCTTTACTCAGGAGGCTCCCGCCGGTTCTGTCCTCTCATTTCAGCTGTTTGTTCGGTTTTACGGGGTGCAGATCTGTGAAATGCTAGGGTGTGAGACCCAAAATTGCCATGGAAATTTCCACCACATGGAGTTATAGCTGAGTTTAAGACCATGACCTTTTCTCTTGAGCATATATTGCAGGAGGTTTTTTGTGCAATATGATATATTTCTCAATGTTTAAGCTTCTTGTATTGAATGCAGTGAGACTTGTGAAAGAAATATTTTCTTCTAGGCAAACTCTTAATAAAGATTTGAACTAAGTAGCTTTTACAGGAAGTAGAAACCAGCTAAAGGGCTTCCTGCTCAGCAGTGCTTTTCCATCTTTTAGTATGTCATTTCATTGAGGAACAAGACAGTTAAGTGTATTTTATTTTACAAAGGCAGGAATTAGTAGGAAACAAGAAAGCTCCCAGAGTATAGTAGAGATAACTGTTAATTATGCTATATTTGGGTATTTTACAAAACCAAAACACCCCAGACTTTGATATTGGTGTAAGAAGACAGCTTTACCTAAATGATTTATTATTTACCATTACAAATAGCAAAGGATTTTTTAAAAGCAACACTAATGAAGGCAAAACACATCTAGTTCAGACTTGTTGAAATAAGTGGCTTCCTTTGTCATTTCTTACTTCATAGAGTAACATGTAAACAATACTGAGAATAGTTTATGCTAGTCCTTCAAAAAGGGACATGCTTTGAATACAAAACTTGTTAATAATCTGTGCCTACCTGTGAAGAAAACGCTCATGAATTCTTGTCTTCTGAGTGACCAGATTATCTTCAGCTTTATCTAACACTTTGTGGTCAAAGATGTTCTGCATCTCAAACTGTTATGCATCCTTGAAGTCATGAAATCTGATACTTTTTTCCTCTAAAACTATAAACGCTTTCAAACAGAACTACTGTACTTCGTACTTCAGTGGAACTGCAAGTTCCTTAAGTAACACTGATAATCAAGAGCGCAGTAGTAACCCTAGTATGCATCACAAGAATACTTAACAGTTTAGATGGTAACTGCCTGCTTCTTCACAGTTATTTTAAAATATGTACTATATATTTACAGATATATGGAGTTTGGGGGTCATCCTCTTTATGTTGGTTTGTGGACAACCACCATTTCAAGAAGCAAATGACAGTGAAACTCTGACTATGATAATGGACTGCAAATACACAGTGCCACCTCACGTCTCCAAAGAATGTAAAGAGTAAGTAGTAGAGTACTAAAGAACTCGGAAGCGTTCATAGAAGTGGGTTCTCATTACCTTTGGGAGTTCCCCATACCCTGATATCACCATGTGTAATATTCCTCGCCTGTCAATAAGATGATATGCCTACTGCTTTTGCTTAGTAGTTAGTATTTCTTCACATTGATCAAGTGGTTTCTTGGGCACCAGTAATGCTTTTTTTTTTTTTTTTGTTCTTTGTGGCTCTTCTTACTAAAGGTTAATCCCATGATATTTTTTGCCGATAGCTTTTTCCCACACTTGTGTGGAACTTCATTTTGGTTTTGCAGAATGTATCTTTCTTTTATGTGTCTCTGTTATGTGTTTTATAAATGATTGATGCAGCAGCTCATCACTGACTGGCTGTGGCCACCACTCTTGTTGGACAAATTACAAGGTGTGGCTGAGAGTATTCTGTGGCAGGGCTTAAAAAGGTTACTATAGATTTCTGTTCAAAATACAAGTTGTCAAAACCCAAGGATATTGCAGCAAGTTTTGCTCATCTCCTACTGAAATTGCAACTCCAAATCAACATTCTAGGCAATCAAGGGAGAAAAATATTCTGTCTGCAAATACCATATGCCACTTGGGAATCATGACTCATTTTGATGTGTTGTTTTTCTGCAGTAATCGCTGCAGCTTTTAAATATTTTTTTATATGTTCTAATAATGCCCATATTTTCCCTATTGGTTAATGACTTCTTCAGTCCTTTTAATAAATATCCCAGTTACATCACTTGGACTATTTTTCAGTGTTTGGCTGGGTTCTTGAATCTGCAGTAGAGTATCTTTAATTTTCAATATGGAAGTCCAGATGCCTTTATAAATGCATTTGGTCCAGTCAATAAACTAGAGTAGCATCTAGGATTCTGTTACTTGTCACAGAAGGAAACCTGTTACAGCTGTGGTCATGACCGTTCCTCTCTTCAGCTGTCATCTGTGTGATCCAGGGATCTAACGCATAATGTGAAGCTATAGCTGGTTTTCATGTCTTGTCATTAGTGTCTAGCATTTCCAGTGACATGGAAAAGCTGCTATCGGTGCTCTCAACAGCTTGAAGAGCTGTACGTGCAGGAAGAGGTTTAAAATACAGTACAGGAAGTGGTTTAAAAGAGTGCTCTTATCAGTGAATTCTATCGAACAAGTCTCTTGAGGCGCTGCATGCTGTGCTGAGGCCAGGAAACGTATTTCTTGCAGCATTTCACTTAATATATTGGCTAGCGCTAATTTGCTTAAAGGCCCAAGTAGATCTGCTTTCTTTACGTGATGCATCAACAACGTACGATCAGTCGTCTTTTTCTTAAGGAAAAGACTCTGGGAATGTTGAAACTTCCTGCTTGGAGTGAAAGCATTCTTGGTGGTTTGGGAGGCATAAACAAGCCTAAAGCAGGAGGCACATGTGGTACAATTGTGTGGTTTTACTACAGGTGTAGGTTAAAAAAAAGTCAAATGAAGCATATAGTTTGTTCCCTTTCTGTCATAATACTAACAAGCAAAGAAAATCAAGACTCCCATGTCTCACCCCGCCTTTCCTTTTGGTAAAGGCAGAGACCACAGCTACTAAGTATATATTTGACAGTCTTTTTTTTACAGTAGAGTTTTAAGAAGTCTGAATTAAACTCCATTTTTGGTTCTATGCATTATCTCACACTAAAAAAAAATTCATAATAAAAAAGTGATTACTTTTGTGATTTCTGTGGCCTTGCTGTTTGAAGTTGCATGGTGTAGTATAGTTAGTGCAATAAAAATCATTATGGAGAACTGCAGAACTTCCATTCCACATGTTGGAGCAATAAAGTTTCATTGCAACCTTGGCACCAAAAATGTATATCCATCTTCTGTTTGTTGTGCAAAGCCAAAAATATCCCCCCTAAGAATTTTTCATTTTCATGTATAGTAAGTAAATAGAGAGATGTCCTGTGCTAACCAAGTCATCTTCCTCTGTTTATTCAGGGAATTTATGCACTTCCTTTCCAGCACTTGTAAAAACTCGGTATCAACCCATTAGTAGGTTTATCACTTCATCATCCCAGATAGTGTTGGGTTTTGTTTGGTTGGTTCTTTTTTTGCTTTTGCTTTTTGTTTTTTCCTCTACAGATAGAACAGATCGCTGTTCTTTCAGGGATATTGAAGAATCAAATGTCTGATAGCTATTTTGGTATAAAATATTTCCACTTATCTTGCCATTCCAGTTCTTATTGACAGCAGCAATAATAGAAAATTTCTTGTTATTTTACAGACCAGCTGGTAGGCTGTAGCAGTTGCCCTATAAGACCTATTAAAAACAAATGAGAAAAAAATGGTTAAGAATTTAAGCAGAGCAAATGGAAACTGCAGTTTTTATGATATAGTTTTTAATAAGTAAATAGTTTGTTTCAGTTCAGCAATATTTGGAATGTCTTTGAGAATAAATAATTTCTCATCACAGTGTTTACTGTAGAGACTTCTAAAGGTCTGTGTGGGCTGACAGCAGAAAGTTTCTTCCTAAAGTTGCTCTTACAATGGCTGCTTTTTAAACACATGAGTGCATTTTGTTTAGATTTCTCTTTTTATTCGCAGTCTAATTACACGGATGTTGCAAAGAGACCCGAAGCGAAGGGCATCTTTGGAAGAGATTGAAAACCATGCGTGGCTCCAAGGAGTTGACCCATCTCCCGCAACAAAGTACAATATTCCTCTTGTGTCATACAAAAATCTGTCTGAGGAGGAACACAACAGTATAATACAACGCATGGTTCTTGGTGATATTGCAGACCGAGATACAATAGTGGAGTAAGTTGACGATTTTCTATAGGCAGTTTCGTTTGTGCATCTGTCATTTTTGAATAAAGGATGTCATGAAAACCTGGGTACTTCAGTGTTTAAATATCAAATGTGTTGGAACGGTGTTTGATTCCTGTGGTAGTTTATCATCTTGAGTAAACTTAACTGCTTTGAAATCCATGCTTTTACTTGTGCTTCATATCTCACGAGTATTTGGAGGTCATAAACTCTAGCATTTTACCCTTAGTATGTTTCCAGTATACCGGAATCTTTGTTAATTTAGAATATTACTCATTTAATCTACATATTGAAAAATAGTCATTGTCACTGAGGGAGCTTGCTAGAAAGCTACATAACTACTTCTAATAGATTAAAAGCCTCAAATTTCTAAAATATTTCCAAAATTGAAAGAGGACTTAAAATTGGTTTTTTCTATTTGTTTGTGATTAAGCTGGAAAAACTGTTACTATCTTACCATTGGAGGTGGGCAGAAGCAGCAGTTTCATTTCTTAAGCTTTTAGCTGCCTAACAGTGGCATCCTTTCTGTTAAGAGTGTCTGAATTATGCTTGCTGGCTTATGAACTTAATTTTACTGTGAACTAATGTGACAGCCCTAAAATGATGAAGTTTTTTTCTCCAGTTGTTGCATAAACAAATAGTAGTACTTCGTGGTTGTATGTGCCAGTGAGAAAGCCCATCATTGGTGCATAACATTAACGAAATCAAATTTTATCATTTAAAGGATGTTCAATAAGGGAAGAATTTTTTTTTTGGGGGGGGATGATATTCTAAAGATATCCTCAACCAACTATAGTTGAAATTACTAGACTTGTTGTTTTGGTTTTTTTTTTTTAATAAAACCAAGACATGCTTGTCAAAACATCAGAAATACAGTTACGCTTTCCAGGCGCTCTTCATGCTCTGAGGAGTAAGGGGTACAGGATGAACATCCAGATTTTAGAAGGCCATTCGTGTGTAGTTTATTTCGTGTTTTCTACTTTCCTTAGGGCGTTGGAAACTAACAAATACAATCACATCACTGCTACTTACTTCTTACTAGCTGAAAGGATTCTGCGAGAAAAACAAGAGAAAGAAATTCAGACTAGATCTGCAAGCCCTAGCAACATCAAAGCTCAGTTCAGGTGAGAATTTAGGAATCTAAATGTTTTGGTGTGGTGGGGGTTGTATGGATTTTTTGTTTTGTGTGTGTGTTTTTTTTTTTTTTTTAAGCCTGGCTTAATGAGAATAATATTGAATTACTTAAGTACATTATTAAAATCCTTTCTAGTTAAGGTTTCCTGAGATTTTCAAAGCCTCAGCTTGTGACACAGTAAATCTAAAGGGTGAAGTGGGGTTCTGCCATGTAGTTGGTATTGATATGTTTAGCCAGTCCATTTGTTCTGCAGCCACTTATAAAAGCATCCCGTATTTTCAGTTACAGCAGCATATGCTTTAAAAAAAAACCCAAAACAAACACAAGGCAAATAGTATAGTTTCTACCTGCACATTGGTATTGGAGGATGCAAGTTTTGAACAGTTATTTTTCATAAACATTTTTGGTTTTAATTTCCTGAGTTAAGTGTTAGACTATGACTTGGGATCTGCTGGTGTTGAAAAAAAAATATTGGCCCATCTTGACAGTCTTCCTAGCAAGGATGGAGGTTGTGCTGAGAGATTTCTGTTAATTTTTCTCTAACCTCCAGTCTTTTCAGAAGTTGCCTTTTAGGTTTTGGTAAAATATTATTGGTAACTATTATTAGCAATAATAACAATTGTCAGTAGCTAATCTCTTAATGAAAGAAGAATATTAAGGGCTTGTGATGATGTTTAGAGTTGTTGCCTGCCTTCAGTGTTGTTAATGTATCTGTAGGATTTAGAGAAAAAGCCAAAATAACATGTTCATTCCAAAGGCTTCTTTGTGCAACTTTGGTGCAAGGTCACGTGTGAAGTCATTTAATAGGGACGTAAATGCTCTGGTGTCCTGGTGTGTATCTGTATTTTCCTTGGCCTACCTGATAAATGAAAGATACTACCACCTTAAGTTCAGCCTAGAGAAAATGGACACTTGTTATAAATTAAGGGCATGAACTTTGGAAAATAGGTTAAAGATAAATCATCTTCCTTGGCTGTTACCTTGGATTGAGGCTGAGATTTTGGAGGCTTTTAGAGGAGTCTCTTCTGAATACCATTCTGTCTACCTGAATAACGAATCGTTTCTGTTCGAGCCTTGCAGTGGTTCTCAACATCTTTGTGGTCTCCAGGTGAGACCGCACCCTGTCGTGTGCGCTGGAGTAGGCTGAAGTGTTGATGCTGCACTCAAAAGGTCGTTCACTCAGTGGTCACTTAGGTAGGGAACTTTCTGGTAGGTTGGGTGTTTACAAGTACTTCAGAAGAGTGATTGTTGCCGGCAGGTAAGGGTTGCCTCTGGAACAGAAACGGTCTGGAGCTGGTGTTACAGAGCTTACCTCTGCAGTTCTCCCCCAGTGGATCATCCTCTCATTTTATGTTAATTTATTTTTAAAAAGAGAAATCCAAGCAAAGCATCAAATGTGTCTAATACTAAGTATTAGTTACAAAACAAATTATTAGAGGAAAAATTTGAGTTTACCTTCAAATGAAAATTCTGAAACTACAAAGTCTACTTTTAAATGGTTTTGATTTTTTTTTTTTTTCTCTGCATTAGTGTCAATGTTTTAGTTGAAAAGCTGCTCCAGTTATATGAGGATCTGGACAAACAAGTTCATTCACTCTAAATCTTGATACGAATTTGTAAAGTTGACTGGAATAGCTAAAGACTGCCTCATGAGTATGAATTTTCTTTTCATGGCAAGGACATCTGCATAAACTCAGGAACTCTTGCCCTTAGTGGTCCCAAGTAGCTATTCCTTGTCTTCATGATGATTCTAAATTCAAAGTGTTTATATAGAATGACCTCATGGGAAAGACAACAAAGTAGTGTATTACTTTGATTTTGAGACTTCAAAAGATTTTTTTTTTTTTTTAAAAAAATTCACTTACTTGCAACCTGGAGCTTCCCTTCTGCCTGACTCTCCCCCCAGGCCTACTGGGAATAAGGGGAGGGAGGCAAACATGGGCTGCTATGAGAGATAAACATACTGTAGCGAGGAGGTTTATTGCCTGGAAACTACAGTACTCTTAGATACTATGTTTACCCTTTATTGTGACAGCCACCGGACTCTCTTCCTTTTTTGCTGACAAACTAGTCTGTTCATAAAGCATGGTAAACTCTTGGAACATTTAGATCTTTATTTTCTGTCACTTCTGTAGTTATGTTTCTCACTTTAAGTCCTATTTGTTAATCGCTGGCAGTTGTTTGCGTTTAAAGTACCCAGCATCCAGTACCAGTCATTGCAGAAAGCTAGGTCGGTGTTTCCCAGCGGTTCTGGAGTCAGGTGCCAGTGTCAAAGCAAGGAGGGCCACGGCTGAGGCTCCGTGTCTTGCCTGGACAGCGTGGGTGGGAGCTGCTGGCTGTGCGGCCTCCCTCCAGGCAGAGCCGCTGACTGGAGGGAAACTGGGGGTGGCACCAGCAGCGCCCAGTGAGACAGGACGGAGCGGTGCGGCTCCTCCCAGGGAACGGGCTACGCGGCCTTACGCAGGCCGTCAGCTACGTTTTTGATTCACTGGCTTGTGAAGCAAAACCGAAGCGAGCATTTCAATACAAAGCTTGTGGTTAGGCTTGAGGAGTTCAGTGTTGGCTTTAATAAAGCGCTCTTCTTCAAAGTTCATACAGCTGGGAAGGTAGTTGTCAGTCGTTACCCCTGTAGACGGGCATCTCGTGCTTCAGGATCCTTTTCTATCCAGCCGTTACAGAGGGAGCCTTGAGCAAATGCAGTCCTGGCACAGGTACTTCTGTTAACTTTAAACACTTAAAAAGAACGTGAGTAGAGTGAGGATAGCAAAGAGGTGTCTGAGCTTTCCTCGTTTCTTCAGCTTGACCTAACACAGCAGAGACCGGGAAGTTGGTATGACCCTTCTGTCTTTGTGTCCAAGCAGCTATCTGGGGCCACACTTGGTGACCTGCTTCCTTTCCTGCTTCCCTCCTACACTTTGCTTCTAAACTGGGCTACAAAGTCACGCACATCCAAAATATGCTTGGGAATGTCTTGTAACATGCTATCTGTATGCGAACAGAGGTCTACTACAGCTCTCCATGCAGTGTGCTATTTTAGTTATGTAAAGCGAAGTGATTGGCAAACATTTAACTTAAAGATAACTCTTCGAGAGGTTAGAAAAAATTTCTTGGTCTCCACAAGAAGTGTGGGGCTTATGTTGAGTGAAGCAATTGAAGAATTATTCAGTGTTAAGGTGTTGGTCTTTTGGATTGGGCTTTCAAAATGCAGAGAGAGGAAAGACGTGACAGTCTTTGTTCTTAATTTATTCTGTGTGCATTACGGGAAAGTTACAACGTCTATGAGGATTTAAAGTAAATACAAACCATTAGATACCAGCTTAGATGCTGGAGAGAAGACATCAGCTGCTAACTGTAAAACTGATTTACACTCAAGTGTTACTTTCATTTTGATTTGAGCTAATGCTAGTACACAGTCATGCATTTTGAACTTTGATTTACAGTTTATTCAAGTGTCATTCTTAAGCAGCTTGTGTCCTGAATTCATGCAGCTGTATTATTCCAGTTGTCAGCTGAGGTCAAATAAATGTATGATCTCAATTCATGTGTTAAAAATTAAAGGGGATTTTGTAGAATAGATCTCGGCTTGAATGAGAATTACTGAAAATGAGAGAACATTTCTTCTGACTCAGCTTCTCAGTCTCACTCATGTTAATTCTAGCCTCATTTTTATATTAAATATACAGGGGGGAAAATATCAGCAGCTTTGGATTAAAAGTAGTTTGCCATATTTTATTTAAGTTGTGCTTGAGTCAGCTCATACCTTCCTTTAGGTACTAGTGGTTGTATGCCTACCTCAGGTTTTCTTCAAGACACAATTATTTAAAATGGGGTTTTTTTATTGCTTAATTCATTTTCTGAGAGCAGTGAAATCTTAAGATTTCATTTGACAGTAACCAACATAACTTCCAAACTATACTTTTGTATATATGATGCTCCTTTCAAGTAACGGCATTTCTAAAGGAATGTGTGTCCTCTGAGAACGTTTCCTTTTCCTCAGCGACTCAGTGCCATTACTTACAAATGCGCCACTCGGCAGGCCCACTGTGCTTCTCTTGTGCAGGCCTTACATTTTCTTAGATCTTCTGCAGTCCTCGCCATGATGTAACTTTTTCTTTTATAATTGTTTATGTAGGCAATCGTGGCCAACAAAAATTGACGTACCCCAGGATCTGGAGGATGACCTTACAGCTACTCCTCTCTCCCATGCAACTGTTCCTCAGTCACCCGCTCGCACAGCTGAGAACGTTCTCAATGGCCACAGAAGCAAGGGCCTTGGCGATTCAGCAAAGAAAGAAGATATCCCTGAATTAGCCGGACCGGCACTTTCAGCAGTCCCATCAGTGAGCTTAAAACCCACTACAAGCGGCCGGAAGTGCTTGTTCAGAGTAGAAGAAGATGAAGAGGAGGATGAAGAAGATAAGAAACCTATTTCTCTTTCTACACAAGTCGTTCTGCGCCGTAAGCCTTCAGTTACAAATCGTCTTACTTCAAGAAAGAGCGCACCAGTCCTCAACCAAATCTTTGAGGAGGGCGAGTCAGATGATGAGTTTGACATGGATGAGAACTTGCCCCCAAAGCTCAGCAGGTTAAAAATGAATATTGCTTCACCTAGCACCGTGCATAAACGCTACCACAGGAGGAAAAGCCAGGGACGGGGCTCTAGCTGCAGTAGCTCAGAAACGAGCGATGACGACTCGGAAAGCCGGAGGCGCCTGGACAAAGATAGTGGGTTTACTTACTCCTGGCACCGACGGGACAGCAGCGAAGGGCCACCTGGCAGCCAAGGAGATGGCGGCGGACAAAGCAAACCGAGTAACGGAAACGGAGGGGTAGACAAAACGAGCCCGAGTGATAACAACAAAGGCGGGGGCAGTCCCTCTGGTAGCTCCGGCGGCAGCACCAACACCACCTCAGGTTCCACTCGGAGGTGCGCTGGATCCGGAAACTCAATGCAGTTGTCATCTAGGAGTGCAGGGGAACTGGTTGAAAGCCTGAAGTTGATGAGCCTTTGCCTAGGTTCACAGATTCACGGCAGCACTAAATACATTATTGATCCTCAAAACAATCTGTCCTTTTCCAGTGTAAAAGTACAGGAGAAATCAATGTGGAAAATGTGTATAAGTTCCAGTGGAAGCGCAAACCAGGCTTCATCGCTGGGCAACCTGAAATTTTTTTCTGACCAAATGTCAGACACAGCAAACGAATTGGAACGGCTAAAGAACAGGAACTTGAAAAACAATGTGCTACAACTACCTCTCTGTGAAAAGACGATATCTGTGAATATTCAGCGGAACCCAAAGGAGGGGCTGCTGTGTACCTCCAGTCAAACCAGTTGCTGTCATGTCATTTGACGATGACCTGACTTTAACGGCTCGATCTACTTGACAGCGTCATTCTTCCTGTTCAGAGCTGTGAACACCTCGTCACGGACCCCCTTTTGTTGTCTTAAGATTTTTAAGTGGGCTTTGAGCAGTTATTTATTACACTTTAATTTTGTGTTTGCTTGATGGTATGACAATGCATGGTCTTTGCATGCTGCTAGCCGATGCGTTTTTCTTTTTCAACAAAACAGAATATTTTGTTGTGTAATTTTTACATTTATAATTTTACTATGGAAGATCTGGATTAAATTAAAATAAATATCTGGATCCTAATGTAAATGGAGCACTTAGAAGTTTCATGTTCTGCACTTCAACTAGAGAGAAGCTTTTGTTTGCTTGTGAAATGTTAATTCTTGTTCTGACCTTCTGTGATATCTAAAATATGTGATACGTGGCATACTTCTATGTGTCTGAAACAGAACCAAAGCAATAATGTTTTGATGCTGAAAACTCTTCAGGGAGCTTTCAGATGTTCCAAGGCTTGTACAAAGCAAAGATGCACTGAAAATTAGTGATCTTGAAATACGATTTTAATCCCACACCTATTTGTCTTAAGCTATGATATGGATAAAGTTGTGGCTCAAAAATCAAACTGAAAAGATCTTGTTTTGCTAGAGGCAGTTTTCTGTTAAAAAAAAAAAAAAAAAGGCAAGTAGATTTGTAAGGCAGCTTTCTCCCATAGAAATATGTTAATATTACAAGCAGACAATCTTCTTTTTTAATATAACAAAGGTAAATTAAGTCTACTTCTGAGTTTTTACATGCTAACTGAAAATAAAGTATTTGTATGAATTACTTTTGTTATTAGTATATCACAACACTTAATATCTTAGGTTTTTACCTTGTAAACCTTTTCCCCTATCTTCCCCTCCCCTCCCTGAGACTTCAAAAGGCAATAAGGGATGGAAAGCCTTTAGGCAATTGGATTCAAATTGGAATTGTTGTCACCTACATTTTTCTCATTATTACTCTTTTTAAGATTTAAAATACTGCTGTTTCCCGCACGTACACCACTAATTTTTCCCTCAGTAATCCTGCTTTTTCATAAAGTCAATTTAAAATAGCATATAGGAAAGTATTTATTTTCCAGCTCTTAGCCTTTCTGTCGGGTTTCCCATTGCCATGGCAAGCTCTTGATCTAGAGTATTTCTGTAAAAAAAAAAAAAAAAAAAAAAAAAAGAGGCTACTTTTGACCAGATGAATTAACTTTGTGGAATTTTATTATCTAGAATAAAATATATTGCAGATTCCTAGTTTTGGGAAGGGCAAGAATGTTTTATTTTTTCATGCTGTGCACTGGGTCTTCTGAGACCGGTGGTATTATGTAGCAGGGCCCTGGGCAGACGTTGGGTGTCCGAGAGGAGTTTACATTGTTGAGCATCGTGTGACACTTGCAGAATGGTCAAATACAATGCATTTCATGTGCACCGCAGGGTGAGCAGAGCACCAAAGAACCGCCTTGCGCTCGGCCGGGATTTCTACAGCTCGTGACAGCTCTTCCTGATGAGTAAGAGACTTTACTGAGGGAGTCTGTATTGCATGGGGTATCCTTGCTGGCTGGCCTGGCCAGGGAGTTCTCATTCTGCTTCCTAAACAAGGCAAAGGATAAGCTTTTTACTTCTTTCAGTTTTAAACTCGAGTTGCGGTTTAGGCAGTGTGATATTTATCAATCAAAAGCTACGAGGACAGGTGTGTGGGTGAAGCCATAGAACATATTTGCTTGATGTTTCTGAGCAGGGGATCTGACCAAGGGCCAGAAATGAGATGTGTGGTTCACAGGCAGTGAGCGTAACATCCAAGTAGGAGGCAAGTTTCTAAAGGGCATTGGCAATAAACTTATTTGTTGCAGCTTTTTTTCCAAGTATTGTAAATACTCTTTCCTGATACTATGTACAGCCTTGGAATGGCACCTTTTAACTAACCCCAGGTGTATTTTGTTTCCCATGTTTTTATATACAACTGTATATATGGTGCTCACTTTAGAACAGCAGTGTTGACCATTTATGCTGCATAGTTGTATTATAGCCTTATAGTTGTGTGTGGTTGGTTGAACCTTTGGGCGTACAACCGTTCGTCTGAGTGCCGTCCTTTCTCCCTTTGTTGATAGGTGAATGATTGTGCATGTGGTGTATGTTGTATTATGTCGTCACGTAAACAGGAGGGCGAGAATAACCACTACATTAAGATAATATTGGACCAAACTATTTAGAGCAAGTAAACAGTTTCTTGTACCCCTTAACGTGTCTTTAAAAGTTGCATATAGTTACAGTAGTGTATAAATTAAATATTGTGGAAAAACAATTAGTCCTGTATTTTTCTGTATGTGTGTATATAAATATATATATAAAAAAATAATGTACCTCTAGCAACTTAATCTGTATTTAAGATGTGACAATCTTGACACAGAATTTTAAGAGTAGCAGTATAAATAAGCAGAATTAATGAACAGAAATATAAAAATTCCTCACCAAGAAAGAATCCGTGTGTGTGTGTTAAGAGGGTACAGAAATATCAGCTGATCTTATTGCTTCCAGCACTGTTTGGCTTTTTCATTGTATAAACATTCATGGTGTGCGACAGAAATGGAAAATCCGGTTAATAAAAGTGATATCCTGATTGACGCGTAACCTATGCTGTGCACGTCCATGCAGTCTGTTACTCCTCGGCGGCGGCTCCCGGCCGCGTACCCCGCGCTGCAGCCCAGCGGAGCTCGCTTGAATGGCTCGTTCTGAACAGCACCGGTCACGTTCACGTGGAATAGTAAATGAAAACGGAAGGCGGTAGAAACATGAGCTCGGTTACCTTGAAAAATACAACTCCTGTGTGTGGATGCGTGTGAACTTGCAAACTTTGTTTTTCTCTTGCATAGATTGAACTTGTTCCTTTGGGCTTAAAAGTTGTCATGGTTGGCAGCTGCTAAAATACCTTTTGTGTAAAGGCTGAGGCAGCTCTTTCTTAGGCAGAACTTCAGGGTGAGTTACGTGGTTTAGTGAACTCCTCAGCCGGAGAGCATTTTTGAGAGGCTTGTCCAGCTCCCCACCTTGGCCAAGCCGGGGCTGTTGTGGCAGCTGCGGAATAGGGAATGCAGGGGGTTTCAAAAGCTCCGTTAAAGCATTTGCTGTGCGTGTGCCCGGGTCAGTCAGGCGGGTCCTGGGGGGAGGGACGCCCCTGGGGGGAAATAAGGTGCTGCTTTTGGCTCAGGTTTTTCTTGTCGTGCACTGACTGGTTGTGTACCAGTTTGCCAGTCTGCAGGGGAGGTGGTGGTTAGTTGGGTTTTTTGGGGGGTTTTTTGTGAGTTGAGTTTCACCAGTATAGACTGAAAGTCATATAGACTGAAATGATGTTAGCATGGGCACAGGCACGCAGCAGAAGCGAGTGGGGGGGTGCTGAGTGTGCACCACTGGCCAGGCACCCCCAGGCAGAGCTGTTGTCACCCAAATCCCCCAAGATCTGAAGCCCCAGTGCAAGACGCAGCTCCCTTTGGGTGCTTGCCCTGGGCACAGTAACAGGATCCCAGGGGTCACCTCCCCTTACTGCAACCGCTTCACCGTGTATGTTCTACGTTGGCGCCCAAGGTGTTGGAAAACATCTGCTCCAGAGCCTTTAGTCTGAAATTGTGTCCCTGCGGAGCAGAGAGAACGACACGCAGGCACCTGCTGTAGCATACAGGCCCCTGCGCCGCAGGGCGGAGAGTGACGCTGCTGGTCGCTGTGTGAAGACGGGCTGCCCCAGGGGGTGGCTCCTGCCCTCTTCCCACGCGTGTTCCCGCCTCACCCTTGGGGACCTCTGCTGACCCGTGATGGAAGGCAGAGCCCGTGATGGAACTGCTCGTGGAGTGTGACCTGGAAGCAGGTCACAGAGAAGGGTGTTTGGTACGCTTGGGGGATCAAGGGCCTTTAACAGGTTACGGTGGGATGGACCCCCGGGCTTTTGCAGCTGGGGCATCGCTGTTGCTGGTGGGCTTCCCAAGGCTGGGTAATGCAGAGCAGGGTGCGAGGAAAGGCACACCCAACCTTGTACTCCCCTCCTCTTTTTTTAAGACAAGGCCAAACAATAATGTCTTAGTACATGCAGGTCCATTTTTCTTTAAATGAATTTTTCATTAGCAAGTGAAGAAATGTTCTGGCCCATTACAGAGAAATCCCAGCGTGGGTGCCTGGCAATGAACAGAGAACAGGCAAACTGGAACACCAAGCTGGACACAACTGGACAACCAAGCCCCCCGCCAGCCTTTCCCATGGTTGTTTAGGTGGATGACCCAGAGCAGATCTGTCTGTCCCTAGTTCCAGGTTAAGACTTGCTTTCAACCAAAAGTGTTTGCGTAATAACGCCTTGACGTGACTGCACTTGGGAAAGCGTAACAGTGACGCCCTTGTTCATCGCTGCCCACGGACTGAAGCCAGCGAGGGTCCCTCTCTGCGGTCACGTAGGTAGAGTGTGTCGAGGGACAGCCGGGTGGCCCTGCTCCAGAGCAACGCCGCTGCAGCTGTTTGAGCCTGCTCTCTTCTTGAAGTGCAGGCTCTTGGGTTGTTGGTTTGGGGGTTTTTTGGAGCTTGAAATTGTCATTACTTGTAACAAGTTGATTCAGTTTGGTCTATCTGTGTCTATTACAAATGACATCCATTTCTAGAACTCAAGAACCCTGAATTAGTGACAAAGTCTATTATACCAGGGGAAAAATGATGATCTCCATTTGCTTTCCCAGCTGGTAGAAGAATGATGTCATATGAAAAATGCACATATACTCGACACTTAGAGGGCTATGAAAAGCGTGGGGTTGGTGTACGGACTTCACTCGGCTCTCAGACATGTCACGTCTGATCTCCTTAGCGATTAATTTCAGCACATCCTTGTGTAACATCTTCCTCTTTCTTTCCTCTCACTACTCTTGGGAAATACAGGGCTGGGGAGGCAGGCGGGAAGGATCTCTTTTCTCTGGGCACTTGCAGGTCCCATGCACTCAGCCTGAGGGCCCCGAGGCCTGGGAGAGGTCCGGCTCAGCGCTGCAGACCCAGGAGCTCTCTCACACCAAGCCCCGGATCACCCTCGGCATGCCAGGGATGACAGGTGCCATCACCGCTGTGTTCTGGATCGAGCAGCGGGGTGCAGAGAGCTTCCTCCTCTCAGGGCATCAGCCTTCAGGGCCAACAGGTGAGTCCCCCGGCTCTGCTGGCAGCTCCAGCCCAACACGGGCAAACTCGCCCCCTCCAGCTTTGGAGGCCGCACGGGAGAGTTTTCCTGCAGAGAGCACGTGGTGGTAGTGACATGCTGCCCAGGGGCTTCGCTTATCTGATTAAGGAAGTAATCTTCCTGTGAGATTCGAGATCGATTCCCTCAGGTCCAGGTAGGCTGAAACACCCGGGCTGCTTGCCTGCTTTCAGGGGAACCTCTCCTCGCGTAACGAGTCCAGGGTTTTTCTCTTCCACTCTCCTCGAGTTCACAGGAGGTGCTGCAGTCCGGCAACTGCCGTAGAGAGCGTGTCAGCAGATTCCTCTGGGCCACGCAATTGGACCTGTGGCTCCAATGTCCCTGATGAGAGAACTTTTGTATCACCAGTAAATTATTCACAACTGCTCTTTTCCTTAAAACCACCTTTCTTGGCTGTTACTGCTGCCGCTAAGGAGACGTGTAACATTCAAGCCTTACAGATAAGTACAGGCTATTCCCACATAGTTGTTTTCCCAAACAGGATGCCTCCAGCCTCATCCTAGGTTTTCCCCTAAAGCTTCAGACCTGAGATGAACTTATTTTATTTCTTAGACCCAGGCAGGAGAAGAGCTGCCACGCACCCAAGTCCGTTTGCCTGCGCTCCTGAAAGGCCCAGAGCCGAGGCTGGGCCACGGACCGTGCCAGGAACCTCCAGGGAGGGACTCGCTGCCCGGAACAGGAGCAGACGCTGAATGGCAGCTGCACAGAGCCCGGCCGTGCTTTCCACAACCCCTGCGTGAACCCACCAGCCTCCGCCTCAAGGGCCCGAGCTGCAGCTTCAGCGACCGCTGGATGCAAACTGCTCGGTGACCCCAGGGAAGAAGACAGAAGACACTTACCGGGAACCAGACGCCTCTGACCAAGGTGGCTCCGTTTCCTCTCACATTGGCGCTCGTTCCCCCTTCCCCTGTAGCCTGCTGCGCCCTTCTCTATGGCTCATGGAGAAAACCAGACCGCTGGCCCCAGATGTCAGCTCTGCAGCTGGGGTCGGCCTGACCACAACGGGGAAATAAAGTCCCGCTCCTGTGTGCCCGGGGGACACAGTTACCCAGGCTAGGAACAGACATACAGATTACGCAGCTTGTGAGTGGCAGTTGCTCGTAAATATCTTATTTATTCTCTCTAATATTCTCATCTGACAACAGATTTTTGTCAGTAAGTTTCATCCCTAGCATCCCCCCATTTTTACAGATACACCTACAGCAGAAAGAAAACAATACAAAGAGACATTCAGAAGCACAGACAGAAACATGTTTTCTCTCAAATCGGAAATGAAAATTGATGACATCATGAAAGTAAACAAACAAACCAAAATACAGTATCAAACCAGTATCAAGCAGTATGAAACGCAGCAGCTCCCACCAGTAAAAGGACAAAGAGTAGCATATAGAGGAATAGGCGCTAAATTTCAGTTCAGTGACAAAATACCACTTGGCAATATACAGGTAACATTTCTCAGCAAGGTGTACGCCCTTTAGGGCAGAAACACTGTCAGGCCTGTGTAGCACCTGTGATGCTACAAGCACAGTCCTCCCAGTATCTAGAACAAACTCTACTCCCTATAAAATAAAGGATTCCCATATTTCTCACTTACTCACACTAGAGAAGGTCATAATTCCTCCATACCTACTAGCTTTAGGCGGAAAATCCACCTAAAGAGCAGCATTATCCCAAATTATAGATAAGGAAACTAAGCAGAAGCATAGAGACTTGACCAAGGCAAGAGCAACAGCTAACGTTACTTATGTCACCGGGTACTTAAACCTTACCAGAGATTTTTTTTCCCCTTAGCCTACAGAAAACAGGAGAATGAAAGGACCACAAGGACAAACACAAAGTCAGTTTTGCAGAGTCTACTTATTTTTTTTTCACATGATCACAGTTGAGACACGACTCAATTCCTTTTCTAACTCATCTCAGAAAACTATTCCAGACACCCGATACAGCTGCCATCAGCAGAAGACACCAACTTTACGCTCATAAACCAGCCCAAACTAGCAGACCAGCAGAATCTCTTCGAAACGGCTATGACAAGCTCACAAGAACATATTCCACCAGGAACCCATC
>KL269233.1:8058-81785 GCA_000699545.1 Podiceps cristatus | reverse complement strand
GTCCCTTCCAACCCAGAACTTTCTATGATTCAGGTGTACGGAAAAGCTTTGTGCTCTCATGGAAACAGCAGGATGAATGTGTGATATACTCAACATTCATTCAACTTGCTCAGTCTCATTCCATACTTCTGCTGTCAAGAAGCGAGTGGCTGGATGTGGTGCTACTGCCTTACAGTGCTTATGTGGCAACAGCAAGCTGTGTTAATACTCCTACTAGAGGGACTTTGCTGTATTTTTCAGTGGAAATTCTTAACATCCAGAACTAATTGCAGTCCTTTGAAAAGATTTTGTAGCAATAGCATTGTGCTGTTTGAAGTGGTTGGCAGATCTTGTACCTGTGTCTCTAGAAGTGGAAAAAAGGAAATTTGGTGAGGTACTTCAGCAGCCCAGCAGTGTTAAGAAGTCGCAGCTGCTGAAAGACAGGGGTGTCGAGGGGCAGGTGTGTGTCTGAAGATTGTCCAGTGGTACAAGGCAGTTACTAAGATACTAGTGCTGTCTTAAGAGAGTCTGGCATGTGTCAGTAAATAAAATCCATCTCAAATGCAAGTTTCCGGCTGCACTAGAGAAGGATGGTTGTGCATGTAATAGAAGGGACAATGTTAAGTGCAAGGGTTGTCCCCCCAGCTTATATTAGGGGGATTTAAAATTTCAAACAAAGCCTAACAATAATAATAGGAGGTTGCATGAAGGTTAATGTTGTTTAGGCAGATGGTGAATTGCAGATTCAACAATAATGAATGTGTTTGAAAAGACATTCCTGTGGCAAATGGGAGCAAAATGAAACAAAAAGCATACATGCATGCACACACAAATTTAGCAGTGCTGGCTGATTCATATATGCACACACATATATATATGTACTTTTTAAAGAATTCTGTATTGACCCATTGCCACAAATCAATATCAGAAGCAGGACTTTAGATTTAAAAGAATGCACCATTAATACTGATCTGCCATAATTTTGCCTGACAGCAATGACAGAAGCAGTTGATCTGAGTCAGGCAGAATTTTATAGCCCTATTAAATGTAATTTCCACCCCTCTCCGCCACGTGCATTTTTAACCATCTCTCTTTTTCTATTTTACACCATCATAGTAAAGTAGCCCACAAAAACAAGTCTGTTTTACTGGGGCCCAGAGTGTTCAGCCAGTTTCTCCATTGCTTTGAAGCTCTATAGTTCTTTGCTCCTTGGGAGCCATCTTAGAAAATGGAGTGGCTTTAGAGAAAAATGAGAATGAAGTTGTATCTTCCCATTCATTCAGGTATTTAGTCTAAATAGTACAGTCTCGAAGCGTTATGGTTTATTGCAAATCCCTTTGAAAATGTGTCAGCGAATTCCCTCTAGGTGTAAATCCATTGGATTCAAAGCATCTGTGGGGATTTGTCCCAGCTAAATAAAAATAATATGGGAGGTTAACCATACTGATGGCATTAAATCATTTTGCTTATTATGAAGAATACTGATTTGAAGATTATTCCTGAGCAGAGGTATTTGATAAGTATTCAGCCAGATTATCTGGGCTGGTTGTCAGCACCTGGTTCAGGATCTTATATACAAGAATTCTTGGGGAGATTTTTCACCTTTAGGCTTGTAAACAAAGGAAAAAATGGTCATCGTTTTGTCATATTTGGACACTTCTGGATTAAGATGAGGGTCTATTGAAGTCAATGACAGAACAACTGAGAATGACATAAATGGGCAGAAAGGGACATAGTCCACTGCTTCAGAATTTATATTGTACATTAATTCAAAAGGAGATTTAGGATCCTTGTAGCTTTTTCGGCCTGTATCAGTTGAATACGTTCCTGTCATATTTTTCTGCAACTTGAACTAAAAAGACTCAGGGACATCATTACTGAATGTACATGAATCACGTAAAAAAGGCCCTCTGTATTTGTACAAACCCACCAATCCATAGCTGAAGAAAAATGTCTATTGCTGTAGATGGAGGCAAAGAAAAGAGAGAGGAAGCCAAAACTCTTAACAGCCTTTGCAACTTTATCAGGCAAGGTTATGTGTCTACTGCAGACGTAATTCTCCACTTGGACTTATTACAGGTTTTAGTCTTCTTGCAATAGTTTAGTGTCATAATTCAAAATACTTAGCTCTTCTTCCAATAGCCATTAAAAAAGCCTTACTTTTTTCTACCCCTTCTTTCTGAATCTGCCCATGAGGAGCTGTCATTTTCCATCATTTCCCTTTTCTCCAAACTGTGTATTCAGCTCTTTTTAAATATTCATTTTCCATTATATTTTTAACCTCATTGTGATTATCTTTTGCCTAGTTACTTACCCGATTGGTTTCAGCTGTATCCTGAGGGGGAATGCCAGACTAAACCAGCACTGTCACTAGATAATATCTTGAAATTGGGAAGCGAGAGATAGCTAACAGGGACCCATCAGGCTCCTTTGGAGAATGACAGTTACCATAATCAGTGGAGGCTAGAAAAGAATTTTTTTTTTTTTTTTTTCATTTTCCTCTCATTTATTCCTTCAAGCATGGCATCATCATTCTCTATGTAATCATGCTGGAGAAAAAATTGCTCAGAATGTCAGAACACAGTAATCAATGCTGTATTTCTGCCTAAAGGCTTCCAGAATAAAACATATGAGTAGTGGTAGTGACTATGGGTTGTACTAGTGTGTGAGAACCCTGAGTCAGGAGCCTGGGCCTTTTGTGTTGTGTAACGCTGTCCTGGTTTCAGCCAGGATGGAGCTAGTTTTGTTTTCAGGAGCTCCTGTGTTTGGGATTTAGTGTGTGTAAAATGGTGACAGCACGCTGCTGGTGTTCGTTGCTGCCAAACAATCAAGGACATTTGCCAGTTCCCAGGTTTGGCTGTTGTGCAGGTGCAAACCTCTGGGCGGTCACAGCCAGAAGAGTTGATCCGAACTGGCAAAAGAGAGTATTCCGTGCCATAGATATCGTGAGGGTCGGCCATTGCTCCCCTCCTGGTTCCTTTTAGTTCAGTTCCTATTCTGTTCATGTTACCTTATTTTCATTTTTTCTTTTGTTTCTTCTGGCCTATTTGTTTGTTGGGCTGTTGGTTCCCTCACTCACTCTCTCTGGAACTTGCTGTTCTGGTATCGCAGCAGGGGAGTATTCCTGCTCTCTGACTGCTGCTTGGGAAGGGCTGTATCGGTCATTGGGTGGTGAGAAAATATGAATCGTTCTTTTTATGTATTCTATTATCCTTATATATATTATTATTATCATGAATATATTTTTCTCTTTTTCTTTGCTGTCCTGGTGAACTGCTTTTGTCTCAACCTGTGAGTTCTCTCTCTGATTCTCCTCCCCACCTTACCGGGGAGGGAGGGAGTGAGCGAGTGGCTGCGTGGTATTCAGTTACCATTTGGGGTTAAACCACGATAAACACAGAACCCAAAAGACACCTTTTACATGAAAGTTTCTCATCTCACCCTTTCTGTTTTATCAGAAAAACCAGCTGGAATAAACAGAAATAGCAATTGTTACATTTAAACTCTCAACTGTCTGCTTTCCAGCTGCAAATATTTGCCTCCAGTACAATCCAAATGTGTAGTGAATTGGAGAATCATAGGTATGTTAGCTGTGTAGACACAACTGCTTAATTTCAGAGAGCAGAGTAAACAACCTGGAATGAAATTTTGTGAAAGGAAAAAGGTATTCGAATTGATCAGCCTTATTAGCAGACTGCTGCACTAACCCTTTTTCTCTGAAACCCTTGCTTGTGTAGTTAATCACACCTTTTGTAAGGGGATTTCTGGTATTTATAGAGGTACAGCTGTGACAAGCAAGATACCTTTCAGCTCTCATGCATTTCCAGTGGTACACACCTAGTAGGCAGGGAGAGGAAGAATTGCAGAGATGTTTCTAGCTTCCTCAGTAATTCCTGGCAATGGCCTTTGCATTGCTGTGACAGTATATACAACTTTGCTCCCCAGCAGTATGGTGTTCTCTGAAAAATCTTAGAAAACTATAAGTAGTAACCTTTAAGGTCAGGTTTATGTATATATTTTCAGTCATGGTGTCAATTAACAGGGTCAGTCTTTGATGGCTGATTGACAAAGAATGAGTATGATACAAAGGTCACCTAGTGAAGGATGAGACACAAGTCTGTCCCAGTGCTGGAAAAATAGCCATTGTCTTGTTTACATTGGCTTGGAAGTATTGATCTTTTTCCGAGGTAACACGGCTGCACAGCATCGCGGGAATGCTGCTCTTCATTTGGGGTCACACCTGAAATGGCAGTCCTGTATTGACTTCCCTGGCCTTTGGATGAGGGCTGCAGCACTGCCTCTTTCACCAGATCATTCACTGCTTATCGGATCCAGAAGCGCCTGTAAAAGCCTTGCTTTTTGTGGACTAGACTTCGTAAGATTTTTGCCTCTCTTGTGCCAGACACTTGAATTTTAAATACTCTTTTTAGTAGGGATGCCCAATGCAGATCTGGCTTCGCCTGGTAATGCAGACTTTGGGAGCGCATGCACTTGCTTCTAAATCTGGCATTGTTTTGGCTCAACCAACAGTGCTTTATTTGGGTTGATGTGTAACAAAAGGGAGAACAAAAGAGCATTTAGCTTAGAGTGCATTGTTCACACATTTTTACTCCACCAAAACAAAGAGGGGAGAGAGAAAGAACAGGGCTGTTATGGAGATTATCATCATTCTTTTGAGACGCAATGGTATTTTCCCAAGGAGGCAATGACATTTCTTAATTACTCTCTTCATGGGTAGCCATGTGTAGAGATTACCAGAAGCTCAGCAGTGCATTGTTCTGCCGAAGCCTTGGAGAATGATAATGCTGACAGTACAACACTCTGCTGTCCAACGCTCTTCTCCTTTTTTCTTGCTCTTCATTACACCAGCTAATTACTTCTAGTACTGGTGGCTGTGCAGCACAGCTTATCCCGTATAACCCCAGCAGCCCTCCACTGTCAGTGTAATTTACAGTAATAGCATAATGCTCTCTTATGGCTTGAGCTCAGCTCACGTAGAATTAAAAGGCACCGTTGTTCTTTTATCAAGCTTGGTTGCCAGATCAACAGCATTCAAGTGACTGGCAACCTCCACTTGTAACTGGAAAAAGTATATGGGCATCAGTTAATAGTAGTGACTCCTTGAAGTTACGGTGTACCAAAGAGAGATCTTCAAGGAATTTCATTTCTGTCTCTGCCTTAAAATACGTATGTAGGTATGGGTTCATTTCTGCACTCAGCTCTTCTCTCCCTGTCAGCAGTAGAGTAAGAATAGGCTTTTTTTTCAACTTCCCACTACCTCAGCTTCATTTCCTAGCAGAAAACTTTGAAAGTGCTAGTACAATGGAGGTGTTACAGCTATCTTTTTTACCATTTATATAATATATACCTATATATTATATAACAGAAAGGTACTGGGCAACTAATTTCTCTTTGTATCTTTGAAAAGCTCACTTCTCTCCCTCCCTCTCTGTACCACAGATACATGTTTAGAGAGGATGAAAATAAATCCTACTGCTGTCTAGCTATATATTCATATTTTGCTTCCATTGACAGCACACAGTGATGTTATTGTGTGATACTAAACTTTCCGATGATAAGAAGTCTGAATGCTAGTATCAGGACTGCGTGAAATATGGTTGATTCTGGGTATGTAATAGAAAAATGGAAAATAGACTTACATTGAGCCATGGTCTTAATAGCATGGTAGTTTCAGACACAGAACGAGGTTTCCAAGGGCTTGGCAGTTGTAGCATTCTCCATCAGAGTCATTCAGACACTATACTAATAGAAGAAAAATTTTGAGTATGTAAAAAAGCAAGTGTTCCTTCTTGGTTTAAATAAACTTAAGCCAGAGTGGTTTTGTAACAGATTTATAAACAAAATATATGTAGTATATAAATACTGAAACATTTATGTAACAGGGTATAATTATGTATATACTTATAAACTAAATATAAAATGAGCAAAATTGTTTATTGAATGTATTCACTGCTTAGAACCATGTTTAAGTAGCCTGCAATCTTTTTCTGAAGGTAATCTTGTAAATCTGTGGTGCAGAAGTTCCCTTTACAATTAAGTCAGCAGTCTCTGTCCTGCTGTTCTTGAAGACATGAATGACCTCTCTCCTTCCACATTACAGTCCAGTAGACGTCAGGACATAGGCCCCCTTTCCTAGCATATTGAGGTATTATATTCACAGGATAATCAGGTATATTAATAAACACAGGTAGATAAATCAAGGCATCTTTGATTTATTTCTTGTATCCTGCCACACCAGCATACATTTTTGCAGTCCTGTCAATGACTGACTGAAGTTTGGGCTGTGGGAAACCCATCCCTGAACCTTCAGTAAGTGGTACAATAGATGCAAATTCCCTTTGCAAGGAAGCCAGCATCCTTTGTTGCCATCAAAATTGCTATGATTCCTGAAGAGCTGGGATTCAGTTCAGACTGACTTCAACCAGAAACATCTGTTTGGCTTGTGTGAGTTTCATCCTTATAAATCCAATCTGAATTTGGCCTGTTAGACGCAGTCGGGTCCAACCACGGGGCTTAGAATGACAGCCGATGACAGAGTCCCTTTTAATTGTCTGGATGCTGCTAGAGTAAGAAGTGAAATACAAGCCCACTTACATTTCCCTCCTTCTCAAAGTTTGGACCATGTGGCCTGTGAGTTCCTGAAGCATCACTCAGCTCTGCTTCATTTTCATTATCAGAATACATCTCTGCCCTCTCCTTAAGCTGGGGATATGGGTTATTACTTCGACCTCCAGAGAGACAATCAGCTAAACACAATCACAACTGACACGAGCAGTGCAGAGTAGCTGAAGTGGCTGGGAATTTCTTTGCTCTCTGTGCCTGCTGTTGATAACCTTCTGTTGATAACCTGCTAGTGGTCAATGGCTTGATGTCCGGATAGAGACTGGTGACGAGTGGTGTCCCTCAGGGGTCTGTACTGGGACCGGTGCTCTTTAATGTTTTCATCAATGACCTAGACAGCGAGATTGAGAGCACCCTCAGCAAGTTTGCGGATGACACCAAGCTGAGTGGTGTGGTTGACACACCAGAAGGACGGGATGTCATCCAGAGAGACCTGGACAGGCTGGAGAGGTGGGCCTGTGTGAACCACATGAGGTTCAACAAGGCCAAGTGCAAGGGCCTGCACCTGGGTCGGGGTACCCCCCGGTATCAATACAGGCTGGGGGAGGAAAGGATCAAGAGCAGCCCTGCCGAGAGGGACTTGGGGGGACTGATGGACAAAAAGCTGGACATGAGTCGTCAATGTGCACTGGCAGCCCAGAAGGCCACCTGTATCTTGGGCTGCATCAAGAGAAGCGTGGCCAGCAGGTCGAGGGAGGGGATTTTGCCCCTCTGCTCTGCTCTGGTGAGACCCCACCTGGAGTGCTGCATCCAGCTCTGGAGCCCTCAGCACAAGAAGGACATGGAGCTGTTGTTTGGCTGGTTCAGGATACAGCTTTCTCCCAGTAACTTTACCCCACATATCTACTTTTTACGTTTATTAATGAATGATCAATTGGAGATGCAACTTCTAAAGCATTTTGTAAAAACTC
The DNA here is from genome assembly GCA_000699545.1 of Podiceps cristatus. Classification (NCBI taxonomy): domain Eukaryota; kingdom Metazoa; phylum Chordata; class Aves; order Podicipediformes; family Podicipedidae; genus Podiceps; species Podiceps cristatus. Next base: position 74,253 of record KL269233.1, on the reverse strand, counting down.
TGCTCCATAAGGAGTGGCATATCAAATAGAAGAAAGACCTGGGAATAAGTCATTACTGAACTTGGCAACTGTGGTATTAGAGTTAACTGCCCTTATGCTTGCCTGAGGCTCTAATAAGCAAACTTGGTGGTAATGAGTGATTTCATGGGGACTGTTGCTTAATTCTAAAACATGGAGGCTATATAAACAGCTCTGCAGTTCATTACAAAGTCAAATGTGTTTTGGCATTTAAAATGGACAGAGGTGAATGTGAGATTTAAGTGTTTCTATTCATTTCAACCAAATATGCTGTATGTACCAAGGTGAAGGAACATTGGATGATTGAAACAAGGGATTCATCTCAGACAATGTTTATTTGGTGCCTGGGCATTTTTAGCATTGTTCTGTTTGTTTTGGTTTTTTAATCTGATGGCCGTGAGAACAGTAGTCAGGCAGGAAGAGAATAGCCCTATTCCCTAATGTAAAAACTTGAAGCAGTACATCTGTTTGAAGAGGAATTTGAATCCACTGCCACTTAGTAAAGTGTTAGAGGAAATAAAAAACAAAAAGAGGAAGAAGTTTATAGTCTAATTCATAATTGAAGTGCCCTGAAAATAGTATAAGCCTCCTGTTAAATACTGTTGGGTTGGTGAGTGTGCTGTAAAAGCAGATAGTTATTAAAAAGGAAATTACAGTCTAAATCAAAACTGTGGAACACATTATTTATTTATTTACTTGCTGTAGAGGCAGTTTTGCAGAATGTACAGTCAGTCCCAGAGGGGTTTTCCGTGAAGCTGCTCTTTTCATCAGCCTAAACTGCAGCAATGAAGCCTTAGGAGTCCTTGCATGTGTGTCTGTGTGTGCATGCCTGAGTATGGAGGAGTGGGGAAGGGAGAGTCACGTCACGGCATACACAGCTGTGCCAGATCCCAAAGATTCCAGGAGGGTGTCACAAAAGGTAACTCACATCAAGGCTTATAGCTCTCTTGCCCCTGTTTAATGGAGAAAGACAGTAATTCCAGAGGGGCAATAAGAACACAGGAAGCGGAGGTATGCTCTGAGCGGTCCTTCGAAAGTGCCTATCTCTACTGGCCTTGAGGAGAGCAAAAGCAGAGTAAACCACCTTAAGACATGCTAAGTCAAGGGAAGGAAGAGAACCATGTGGTGGAAGTACAGAATAAGCCACGATCACAGGCCAGGAATTTCACTCAGCATGGCCCAAGCACTCCTGTGTGGAAGAGGTGGTCTGGTTGGATGCCATGGATGTGAGAAGAGAATGAGCATACTGCAACTTCTGTCATCAGTTTGGGGGATGCTGAGGGTGTGTGTCTGAGATCACTTGACCATGGGGGATGGTGACATCATGGAAGCATTTTCTTTGTCAAAATGTGGTCATCACCATTGGTACATTCTCCCATGAGAGCACCCTGGGGAACATCTGCTCTAGAGGAGTGTCCTCTTGGACCAGGTTCCAGGGACCAGACTAGTTCTGTCCAGTGAAAGTTAAAGTAGAGTACAGGTTGGTGTTTAAAAGGAATAACCCATACCTTCCCAATGCACTGTTCCTTCTCAGTTTGTATTCTGATTGCTTAGTTTTGCTATAGTTCCTGCATTAATTAATTACCTTCTGAAAAATAAAACAACAACAAAGCAGAACAGCAGGACAGAAAGAGCAAATATGGCACATTAGTAAAAATGAGCAGAGCAAGAATGGATACATGATTGGAAGCTGTGGGGTTTAGTTTCATGATATGCAGTAAAAAGCATGTGCAGGGTCACCTACCTTAGTTAGGTCTTTCAGGCTGAGCAAGGAGTGAAAATTCCCATTCCCTCCCCTATTCTAAGTCATTCTGCAATGCTGTTAAAGCTGTCTTTAAGGAGAATAAAAGGGTCTCAGCACTTTGAAAAGTGCAGCTTTGCGTCCTTTCTCTTTGTCAAGTGTTTCTTTACTAGCTTAAACTCTTGATGAATAAAAGGACTCATCCTCCTGCTGCCTTTAAAAACTTTTTGATAGATGAACCTTACAAGAAAGTGCCTAGGGTGAGAAGGTGCCAGGGCTTTGGCAGCCGTCAGCAGGGTCAGTGTGGAGTCCTGCAGTGCAGCCACAAGACTTTGATGCAGAAGCAGAGACCTGGCCATAATCTTTCTGTCTGTTGTTAAAAGATGCCAGCATGGTCTATTAGCGTCACGTGTGTTATACTTGAATAGTACGTTGTCTTTCCCCAAATTACAGTGTAGTGATACCTATTAATTTTGTCAGAATTATCGTAATCTTCATACATACCCTACTCACCACAGGCATCAGGCTATAAAATCATTCTTTTTTCTGTTGGTATTTCTATCCTTTTCTATTGTTGCACAGTGATTTTAATTGAAGTATACTGGACACAAAGGAATGCCAATGAGATTCTTTCCTTTAAAAATCTGCAAGCCAGCAGCATCTCCATTCAATGCTGACTTCTCAGACTTCTTATTGTTACAACCGCCTTTCCTAAGGAATTCATGCACCTTAAAGGAAAGTACCACTACTTTGCAACGCAGAGAGCTTGCATGTCAGAGCAGGTGCAACCCAAAGTCACATCTGTGAATGCTATGTAAAGTAAGATGTGCATTCCTTCTCTTTCTGTCTTATGTTGGTGCTCTCTGGGTCTGTGCATATACACAGATATGTGTATTAATGTACAGCTGTATGTTTATTAATTTCATCATATGTGGTAGCAGTACAGCCATCCCACAGAAGCAGCTCTTTTCTGCATTACTGTCAGAAAGGACCATGGAGATTACAACTCCATTCCCATTCTGCTCCTTCTGCACCAGCTCTTTCTGTCTTATGTTGGTGCTCTCTGGGTCTGTGCATATACACAGATATGTGTATTAATGTACAGCTGTATGTTTATTAATTTCATCATATGTGGTAGCAGTACAGCCATCCCACAGAAGCAGCTCTTTTCTGCATTACTGTCAGAAAGGACCATGGAGATTACAACTCCATTCCCATTCTGCTCCTTCTGCACCAGCATGCCACTGGTAATCAGGAATGATCCGTCATCTGCATTGCATTAGGATGGTGGATGTCCTTAGTGGTCTCTTGTGTTGAGCCTTCATCCAGTTAAGTCATAAATGATGTGATGATATAACAGGATAGCTCCTGCCATAGGCAGCAAAGATAAAAGTGTCAGTGTCAACTTTGGGCTTGCTATCTCTTTAGCTTGACATGAGTCCTACCCTCAACTACTTCTGCAGGTTTACTCTGGGTTTTCAGAGTAAATAACCTGCAGAGGCAGGGCATCCATTTTAAATACGGATCAGAGAGAGCCTGAACTTGCTGACAGCTGACCTCAGTATGGTAGTGGTATACGTTCAATAAGAGAAGTCACATAGTGATGCTAGTGGTCGATAGCTCATTGTAGGTGGTGGTGAACTTGCAGTAAAAGGTGAAGCACTGGTGTTCAGTTGTATGAAGTGTGTGCGTCTGGGACAGTTCCACAAGGAATGCAAGAGATAGGTTACATGGATACCAATTAAAGTGGAATTAGACAAACTGAATGGAGTATTAGAGCCGCTATGTTTGTGCCTTTTTTTTTTTTTTTTTTTTTTTTAATTTAATGAGGCCTGATATTCTCAGCCAGCCTGGTGCACAAGACCTTCAGCTAAAACTGCCACCAGTTAATGAGGCTTTTCAGTGTGTTTAACCTAAGGCATAAGAGAGGAGCACAGATATGTCAGTATTTCCTTGATTTGACTCTATATTCTCTGGATTCATGAGTGAGACACTTTGAGAGCAAGTTGGTATTTTTTTTAATGTAATAGAATGTAATGCCTTTTTGCTGCACATTTATGGCAAACAGAACCTTGACTTTTCGGTTCCCCCTCCCCACGAGGATGCCTCCCCAAGCAAAGCCACCTGGGAAGGAAGACCCATGCAGGCGTATGTGCATTTGCACGCGCGGAGGGACACACGTGAGGCTTGGCAGACAGCCTGTCTGCTCCTTTCCTACAGTGGGGGGAGGGAGTTTACCTTCCAGCTCTCTTCAGTCTCATTACATGCAGGATCAGGTCTGTGCCGTTCCAGACTTCTGCACAGCAGCTTCAGCAGGGTCCTCTGGAGAGCTGTCAGCTTCCTCCTATCTGCCAGTCTGGTTGACAATGCAGTACATGAAGTTATGAAGCATAGAGCTCTGCTACCTTAAGGGTTGGAGGGGTTTTTTTATGCTACTTCCTTTTCTGTTTTGGTTTTTGTAGGGGAGAATGTTTAGCAGGGATTTTTTTTGTTTGGTTTGGGGTATTTTTTGTTGTTTTTTCTTTCTATTTTTTGCCAGAAGAAATATTTTCTAGAAGAGAACGGCCCCTTTCAGGTTCTAAATTACCTAAGGCTTAGAAAATCAAATTGTTTTAGTAATAAATCCCCTGATGCATTACCTGTTATTTGCGGTATTTCACGTATACAAGCTATTCATCTGATTCTTTTTTATAAATCTAATTTTTAATCAGTCACTCAATATCATTGACCTTCCTAGTCATTTGGTGTACAATGATAACTTCTTACAGGATATTGTTTTTATCTGTGAATACCGTAGACACCCCTCCTGCCCAACAAATAACCATAAAAGCGGACATCCATATGCTCTTTCACACTTAGGAAAATGCTAGTGCTAGCAACCAGACACCTGAAGTTATCATCATCATCGTTATTTGGGGAGTATGTCCTGCTTTTCATATGAAACACCTACTAGCACAATACTCCTTATCGTCAAAATAACTGTGTAATTTGAACATCATCTCGCTGCTCCATACCATGGCAGGAATCCCACGCAGAACAGGGTGTTGTCTGATCCTGTTGTGTTTTTTTACCTATTCTCACAGGCAGACATTTGATCTTTACTTCTAAAGCTTAATGTTTTTCAGTAACACTATTTTTTTCTTTCGTTCCTAGTTTTTACTTCTGAGTTTTGTCCTCTAGGAGAGTTGTGTACATGCCTGTGCATGTTTGTTATTTGTTGCATATTTTTTATGTGCAACTAAATAGAATTAATAGACTTTGGTCTCTCTTTGGGAAGTTTCTTGTCTGCTGTGCATCACTTTGTTTGCTAATAAACATTTATGTAGGTAATGCAAACTCTTGACTGGGCAAGTCGTTCTTCAGGGTGTTTACGAAGTTCAGATGCATGGGACCAGAGTATAGTAATTAAGAAGAATGGGGAGAGGAAAATGCTGAAATAAAGATGGTATTTCATACTATAACTCTGCAGAACTGGCTACTTAGATTACTCAGATTTGTAGAAGCAAAACTCAGTCTGTTTTGGGTTAGTCAGCTGTTCAGGAAGCCTGTTGATAGACCATCTTCCTCCTAGGAAAGAGACAAGCATACCCAATATAATGATGTTTAAATGCATTACTGTATTTTTGCAGAGCTAGAGGAAGTTTATATAGGCGGATATCAGCTAACAAAGCTACGTCTTCTCCCCCAAAGTGTAATTGTGTTAATGGCCTGATTATCTCAGCCTCTCCTTTTCTTGATTCTGCAAATTGGGGGATTTTGTAAGTGGAAACAGAACAAAACTTAAATTGCTCAAAAACAGAAGGTGAAATCAAGACTTTGTCAAATCTTATCCTTATTGACAAGGGTGTGATTAGTTATACCCCCAAAACTGTAGGGACTCAGTGGAGGAGCAGGCAAAAGGCAAACCTGGTTGCATTCACAGAGTTACTGTACACTCAGACCCAGCTGAGATGAGCTCATGAAATCAAGAAAGCTAGAGAGAGACCGTTTCCCTTCTCTTAAGCGCTGAATGAGTTCCTTCAGAAGACCTCCAAGTTGCATTACAGCTCCACATGAAGTACAGGGCATAAAACCATTCATATGTCATCAAAAACAGGTATTTTCTCTTTCAACTAAAATATTTTATCTACTTAACTCCTTGTAGTGCTGCGAGGCACCTTTTCTACTTATCACAAAAAGACTGCTGACCCTTGACTCCTGCTAAGTGAAGGCCTTTGTGTTGAACAACAATGCTCACTTATAACGGGAAAGTGACTCCGTGTAAAGGTTTTATAAAATTTTTCTCAAGGGCTGCTAAGCCTGCCTTGCTGAATTTTTTTTTTTATTCATGGAAAGATGGGAAGAAACTCAGACACAGTTTTATGATCACTCATCCCCTTGCTTATGACCCAACCTTGCAGCTTTCAGTCTTTAGCCAGATGTCATGAAAACCACTTTTGCACAGGTCAGTACTTGTGCAGGGCAGGGTTCCCAGGAAAAGGGGATTGACCTTTGCTATCTGACGTTGGATTTGTAAACAATGAACTCTGAAATTCTAATTACAGAGTATTAATTTGTTGTTGCTTTTGGAGGTCCTTGTTGCTTTTCAGAATATCCATATTTCAAAGAAATATCCTTCCTCAGAGGCAGAAAGCTGAAGTGCATGGCAGAGTTGACGTTTTCTTGGCGTAGGCCATCATTTGACCAGGCCAGTAACTCTCTAACAGGTCCAACTTTCTCACAGGTTCTCTCTGTGAAGTATTTCATTACCATTTGCTGATTTAAATGTAATTCTCCTGTTCATTTTTGATAGTAGCATGCATAAACATGCTACACAGAAGTGGAAAGTGGGTGCTTGGTTCATAGTGGGAATGACAAGCTGATACTTTTAGAGGTTCAAATGTTGACTATCATTCCTTTGTCTCTGAAGCTGCTGTTTATCTGCAATTTCCTCACGTGCAGTAAGTTGGGCATTACAGTATTTCTCTTTTTGTAATTCAAGTGATATCAAAGTTTGCTGTGCAGCTTAAGGATGATGTCTTCTTTTAATGGCAGGTGGTGTGTAAAAGCAGAATACTGGGGCTGCTTGAGCATGAAGAAGCCAGCTTGCTTCCTTGTCCACAATAGATCTCAGCCCCCTTGTTTTGCAGCCAGGACAGCCTGTGGTACTTCAGAGGAAGTGTCCATAATGTCTCAAAGTACAAAGAGAAAGATTTGGGGAGGGATAGGTAATACCATCTTTCAAATCAACTGGCGAACTTGTTGAAAATAGGTAGCTCTGAAGGTGACAAGAATCTCTCTTCGGGGACTACTGTGGATTGACAGCACCATGCCACACTGGTGCGCACTGACAGGTGGGACACAGACAAATACGCACAGCTAGTCCCCAAAACAAGGGACAAGTTTTTCCCCATTCCATGTTAGTCACACACTAAGGAAGTTTAGAGGGCCATGCTCTGTGTGTTTCTCTTTTTTTCCCCTTCCATTTTTTGATGGACATCCTGTTGATGACAAAATGGGATTAAGTGTCCGGATTAAACAATTCAAACCCCCTCATCTCCCCAGTAAGGCAATCTGTAAGGGAGAGGTAGCAAACATAGAAATGGGAACAACCTGGATGCCTCCTTCTACCTGCCTGAAATTCCCTTTCTTGCAACTTGGACCTGTTGCATCAGGACACTTGCCTCTGTAACCTCCCTCTTGGTAGTGGAAGTATGCAGTTAGATTCCCCCATTGGCCATCTCCCCTCCAGGGTAACTAAAAGCCAGTTTCCTCAGCCTCTGCTTGTATTTTACCTAGTCCCTTCCCCTAGCCCTCTTAGTCCACCTCTGCTGGACTCTCTCTGATCTGTTGAAATCTCTCCTGTACTGTGGAGAGGTAAATGAGGTTTCATATGCAATTTCAAATAGTAGAGGGGAATAATCTCTTCTTGCTCATACAGCTCAGTATGTGGCTAGTCTTCATGACTACAATGGCGCACTGCTGACTGCTGTTCAATATTGTGTTCAAATGTACACCACAGATTCCTGCTATCTGAATCAAGTGTTTTTCCAAGCTGCCACCTTTTTGCAACTTGGCCCTTCTTTGCAATGTGCGTTTTCTTTCAGGCCAGAATGTGCAAAGGACTGTGAGTTTGTGTCTGGAGGCTCTCTGTGCTCTCCTTTATCTGAAGGGGAGAGCCACCATAATGATGTGGCATAAATAGTGTTGGGACACAGCACTGATGATGACACTGTCTTGGCAGCTTTTCTGTCTTCCTGTCTCCAGGTACTACTTAGGTAGGGAACACAAAAAGGGAAAAGTAAGATTAACTGTACTTCGGCACGTATTCCTATGGCAAAGTGAGTGAAAATCCAGAGGGTCCGGAATTGCTGTTGAGCTTTAATATTCATCCTCTGTCTAGTGGTACAGGAGTGCCTGTGATTCTGGTCAGGGATGCCCGGCTGGCTGTTCAGTTCAGATGCCTTCTCCAGCATCAGATTCCCAGTCAGCATGGACCTTACAGGAGAATGCAGTGTAGGACAAAAATGGAAACTGCCATCTGTGTGGGCAACATTATAGAGAGTTTAACTTTATTCTTCCTGCTTTTGTGGTAAATGAGGCAGAGACTCTGCATTATTTCTATGCTAAACTTTTACAAGATGCCAAATTCCACAGAGCCAGCTGTGTCTGAAACATCTTGTAGACCTGAAAAATCAATGTCTTGGATTGTTTCTTCATTAGCCTTGATCTAGCCTTCTCCCAAAACAGTGTGGTAGGATCTGCATCTTTTGAATGTGTCTGCAGCTATGTTCCAGTATCTATTGTGTTAATCAATTGTGTTTTAAGGGAGGGGACTAAACTCCCAATCTATCAGAAGACTGATATCCCCGCTGTTGATTTGGTGGTGGTAACATCATGCTGTATCAAGAGCAGGTAATAGTGTCCTGCAAGCACACGATGTCTTCAGGCAGTGATAACAGCACAAGATTGGAAATAGTGTTTCCGATTAACTTGTGGACTTTCTGTCTCATCTTCTGCAGGCCTCTGAATCCTTCCTGCATGTCATATTCCCCTCTGTGCAATGTCAGTGGAGGTCCTTACCTACTTGATGTATAAGCATAATGAAAATAGTTCATTAGGTGGTTTTTTTCATGTTCTCTGAACTGACTTGTGGAAGACAATGTAGGAGTATGGTATTGCTGCCAAATGAAATCATCTGCTGTGTATTTTAAAACTAGATATATTTGGAGCATCATCTCAAAACAAAACTTACTTCCACGGACACAGGAAAAAGAATGTCTAGAGCTCGATCCCCAGTTCATTCAGATTGCCCCTCACTGTCTGAATGGTGCGTGGATCAGACTTAAAAATAAGCATTTCTCTCTCCCTCTGTCACGCTCTGCTAATCCACTTGCTATTTCATACAGGAACTTTTCACAGTGGCAACCAATGTCTGGCTGGCAAGGTAGTTTTAAAGAGAAGGAAAAGCAAGTTCCAGTCCCAGAACTCAGTTCTGCACAAAACCAGAAACTGCAACTGCATTGGGAGCATTCACATCACTAAGCTCCTGGGGAGACACACTATTACAGTTACCTTAAAGGTGTAAGGGGTTTGGGGGTGAATGGCTGTTAGCAGTATGAAAGTTTTAAATAGGTATTTTCCTCCTATTATTTTTGGTCAAAAATGAGGGGAAAAAAGTCACAAGCAATTTTTTCTTTCAAGCTTGACACTGGTTTCTGTTGATTCAAGTGTTCTTCCTCAGTGACCTTCATTTCCCCACGCCTGTGAGATGTGAAAGATGCTGTTGACACAAGCAAAGGCTCAAGCTCCCTCAGCTAATATCCCAGACAGCATTTAACATGGCATGTTTGATGCTGCATATTTGTGTCTCACCGACAAAGTGGCAGTGAAAGTTACTGTGTTCATCTGGGAAAGGGAATGGAGCAGAATGAAAGCCACAGCAAACAGCACTATCTTCTCTTTCTTCCATGTCCTTGGTCTCTATCGTACCACCTCTGAAGGCAGGAGGCAAAACAGAGAGGTCTTGGCAGTTAAAACAAGGCTTAGACCTGCACCCCACAAAATACAAGGTCTATAATGAAATTGTCAGTTGCACACTGTGAAAACAATCCCAGGTGTTTATTTGCAGGAGCAATGGCTTCTGCGTTTGTACTAAGAAATCAGCTTATACACACTAAGATGTGATTGCAAGATAGTACTAGAGGTAGTACTAACCCTTCCTGTTCATATTTGTCTTACTATACTTTCCTCAAGTGCATTACACCACCACAGAAATCTGGAGAAAAAAGAAAACCGCCTGTGTTGCTCCACACACATATCAGGTCCACTGCAGATCTCCTTAACACCTTTGTTGCCAAATCAGCATGAAGTAAGGCAATGAGGTTTTAAAAGGCAGTCTTAGGGGAAAGTTCAGGATAAGTAAGTATTAATTTTTAAAACTGCAGTTTTGGGTCTTTATTCTCTGGTTAAAAGTAGGTCTGCCTCATGTAGTGGCCTTTGTTAGCTGTGACATGGTTCATTGTAGGTTTGGATTTACAGCCCTTCGCCTTGTGCAGAGGTATCCAACAGACAGTTGCTGTACAACAACATACCTTGTCATTTCTCTGTTACTAAAAAGTGGGGGCTCATCTTCATGTTTTCTGGAGATTTTTATTCCATCCCTTTCCTTTTCTGAGGACTGCAGTAGTTCTATCTCCATATTAAAGATGTATAAGCGATATTTTTTGGGAACATGATGATCCCTTGTCCTACTGGCACTTGCGGAGTGTGTAGGGGAGCATCCCTGGGATCGCTGCAGGCAGTAGTGGACATGCAGTGCCCAGAGCGGTTGCTCTGCTCCTTGACCTGCCAGCCACAACACCTAAGGTAGCGGTGTTGGGGGATGCAGTCCCCTTTGGCTGTGCTTGTGCTGTCTGCAGAGGTCACTGTCCAAGGGTGGTCACTGCACTGCTTGTGACGGTTTTGGTCTAAATCAGCTAAGCTGTCTGTAACAGTTTAGAAAGGTAGTGGTTCCTCTGACCTTAGAGAAATCAGGAGCATTTCTGTCAGTCACCCAGGTGTTACAAGGCCTCAGCACACACAGCCACAGCTGGGAGGGAAGTGTGTGAAAAGGCACAGAATGGATACAGAGGGAAATGTGCCCCGTTCCTGGTGCAAATGAGTAGCAGGACGCCTCTGCCAGAGTGGGAGAATAATGAAGACAATGTATGATGTGCTCTCAGTTTGCAAAGCTAAGAATGGTTGCTTGGAGCACATTCCTTCTCTGCATCCCATTTCCATTGGCCTATAATCTGTGTTAGCATTACCTATTACTGCTCCTCTGTTTTCACTCTACGAATGCTGCAAGTGAGGTACAAAGCCCATTTAAGTTTCGTGCCCTGAAGAACATGTCATATTGTTTTATTTTTAGGGGATGAAATAAATCTGTCAAATAAGAGAGTTAGCAAAGGGCCAGCTTCTCTGTTCTGACTTTGCTTGGAAGTCGTTTTAGCAGAACAAGCTGTGCATCGCCTGCTCTGAAAGGGAGGATAAAAAAGAAAGGCTTTTGGAAGGAAGGCTGTGGTTACTACAACCAGGGGCAGGGCAGGGAAGGAGCAGGACATTCCTGTGGCGGGTAATGTGTGGAAATTAAGACAGACCTCAGAAGGAGGTGGCCACTGGAAAGCTTCAGAGCTCATGGGTGCTGCCATCTACTGCAGAAACCTGCCCCCGAGCTGGAGCTATGGCACATTCCTCCCTTCCAAATGGGCACTGCAAATCTGAATGTGCATTTTTTTGTGTGTGCCGTCTAAATAACAGCTCTGTTGGGTGAAGTACAGAAATAATTTCCCAGGCCAGCTGGTGGGAAATCATGGTTATAAGTCTATCAGGGAATTACAGTTTAATCGCAGTGTATAGCAGAAAGACTGCACTACAGTTTAGTATTTTACATGAAAGCCTGCTATTGAAAAAATGTTACCCCCCACTTCAATAGATCTTTGCCGCCAACTGCAAGCAGTTTCAGCTCTGTTTAGCTGGCAGAGTTCATTGTTGACAGACTAAGAGCTGGAATTAAAATGTGTGACAGTGCGTTAAGGAAACACACTAAAGGGGATTTAAAAAACAGTCAAAGAGGCAGACAGAGGGGCGGGGGAGAGGAGAGCAGGCAGCCGAGCAGCTGAATGGCTGGTTGGGGCGTGGGGGTGGCAGTGGCAGGGAAGAGGTGAAGGGATCACACTTTTTTCCCTTTGGAAAAATGTTTTCTAGGCCGCTAGCAAACGTTGATAGCATTCTTCTGCCAGCCAGCCAGCAAATAACTTAAGCAAAGGAAGGGGACAGAGCAGCTCGAGTGGGTCTCACAGGCCCTGTGAGAACTGACAGCTTTTTTTGTTCGCCCAATAGCTAAAGTGATTACTTCTGCCACTCATCCTAAGAAAGCTAACGGGGCTTCTAAGGACCCCTCCCCACTAATAATAGTGGCAGTCACCATGGTCCCAATCAGAACTGGGGCAAGGGAGGAGAGGAGGAGGTTGTTTGAGATGAACAAGTCAGTCCTGGTCCATTACCTTTCCTACTGGTTTATTTGGCCTTTAAATTCTCTTTTTCCGTGTTCACTTGTGAACAGCAACTCAAAACCAGAGAAAAAAAAAAGGGGGGCACCAAAAAAAAAAAATGGGCAGGGAAATAATTGTCAGGAGGTCCTTGCTGCATTTGCGTCTATCGTCAGGCAGGGGCCTGGTGCCTCATTTGTTCAGAGCCATGTGCAGGGTGTCCCCGGAGCAGTGTAATGCCCATATCCTACCAGCACTTGTGCAGTTTGATTATTTTACATATAGTCCCACTGCCTGTGAATGGATGGCCTAGGCTGAAATGGGCAGTGTTGAGTTTTAAATGTCTGTGGTAGTCCCTAGTGTGGTATGTCTTCACAATAGCTGTGTGCTCCTGTTAGAAAAAGAGTCCCTTGTATGGTCCAGCAGACAGCCACAAGGGAAGCCATTATTCTTCACATTGCTGAAAGTTGGTCATGAGCCCTGAGATGCTAAATACAAAGTAAGAAAGAAAAACCTACTTTACTGGAGAAAGATGAAAGGAAAGTCTACATCTTTTTCTGACTGTTGTACCTTAGTAAATATAGTTATAAATAAGGCTATGGAAGGTTCCTTTGCTAATTTTCTCTGTGGCTGAAAAACTGTGGGCTGTTTGTAACTGTCCTTTTTTAAAAAAAAAAAAAAAAACCAAACAAACCAACCTTTTCTATTGATACCTCAGGCTTCAGGGTTTCTGAAATAGTCTCTTTTAAGTTTTGTTCCTTGTTAGCTTTCCCAGTCACTACTTATTTGTGAACAGCCTCACTAGATTTTGTGAAACAGGGTGCCCATGGAAAGAAGTGAGCAGCTGTTTGAAATACAGGCAGGCAGAGACAGCTCAAGGCCAGACACTTTTTTTTAGAAAAGAAAATGCTTCTCAACAAATATGGTGGTCTCACTGTACAAGCTTTTGCTTTTTCTGTGTTAAGGCTCTATACTAACTCTCTCATCCACTTTCCATGAGAAGTAATGTCCAGAAATCGGTCTGGGCTGCAGAATTTTGTTTTCTGCCCAGTAGGGGAATGGATTTTGTTCCATGATTTCGGATGGTCTTATATCCACGCTGGAAATACAGTTGCATGTCCTCTGAGTCTTGAGTGTTGGGTCTGATCAGGTTCTCAATCATAGAATAACTACAGGGAATTGGGATCAGGAAGGAGAGTAATGCTGCAACAAAAGGGGTTAGCCCTAGCAGAGCTCACATTTCTGTAGAAATTGTTTTTTGTTAGAAAACTTACGTTTCATGACACGCTTTCTTTTGTCCTAACAGGTCCAACTGTAGTCCAGCCAGGCTTAGCTCTTACCGTGCCCAAACTCCAGCCAGCCTCCATGTAGATCCCAGCCCTTCAGTCTTTGCCTTGCTGCTCAGAGGTGCTTGAGGCCTTATGTGAAACTCAGGCCAAGAGATGCTTCTTTATGCATCATCTGTAGTCCATTAGTCATCTCCACTTGGGCTTTATGCAGAAGCAGAAGAGGCTTGATATCTAATTTGGCTCCATCTTGTGAAGCCAAAGGAAGGATTGGTTCCACTGCAGTCACTGGCAGGCATGATTGGTATGTGGAGCTCCTGTACCTCTCTAGTAGGTATTCAAGTTTCTTGATGCCCATGTTCCTGAAGTATTTACCAAAGGGGTAGAGGCAGAGTATAGGCAGTCCAAACACAATTCAGATAGCCAGCAAAAATGCCAAAAGCAGTGAAAATGCTTGTTTCCTGATGCAGCAATTCCTATTGATGGTTTTGGTTACTGGTGATATAATCAAGCTTGATTTTTGTAAGGGGTAAAGCCCAAAGGTAAAATCCACTGTGGGCCTGACAGCAAGTATCTAGCAGTGATGCAGAATTTGAGGATTTTTTTTTTTTATTTTCAAATACTGATCTTTCCAAGCTGAACCTGATAATTATGCAGTATTTGAATGTCATTGCAAAGGTACATTATGCTCTTTCTCAGCAGCTCTCTAGCTTTTTCACTTTATTCACTTTAATCCAAAGGCCATGGGAGTCAAAAAGTCTTTTCATTGATGTCAGGTTCTCAAGAGATTTGTGTCACAATAAGCATTTCATATTTGGTTTTTGTGTGTATTTGTATATATATGAAAATAATTATTCAGTGAGTTATTGAGAATGGTCACTGTTGCTCCAGATATTACTTCTAGAATCAGTTAATCAGCAAAGATACACGCAAGAAGCTTTTCCCTTTCTGTCGTCTGTAGATGATTCTACTACACCTAATAACATGCCTGCTAGATCATTCAGTAGTTGAACTGAATATAACATAACAAGGATATGAACAAATAAAACGTCTTGGTGCAAGCAGTTGTTAGTTGTATAAAGTAATTAACTTTGGTGGACAGCAGAAGAAAATTTTCTTTCTTTTAATACAAGAACCTATTTCTTTGATCCTGGTTTTGCTTTAATTTGTGATGTGATATGGCTTGAATTTATTACTACGTGAATTCCAGGTGTTGTTCTTGTCCTCTTTGCTCCTTTGGTATTCTTTTAATATAGTCATGAGTAAGCAGGAAACTTTGACCATTAACAAGATCCCTAGAGTTCCTTATCTATTTGTCTAATCACGTCTATATCTCAGTATTGGAGGACTTAGCGGTTAGGAGCAAATGAATTTGAGTCGGGCGTAACTCTCAGCCAGAAAGTTTCTGGGCTGGATCCTTTCGGTTTGCATCTTTATCTTGTGGGTTTGCATGTTAATTCTGATCATTCATGTTACCTCTTCTAGGATTTAAAAAGAGAACAGTATTTATTGAAATCTAGACCTGGAGGAATTGTTAGACTTCAGTGTAGCATTGTGCTTTAGATTTAGGTTTTTTCCTCACATCAGCTTCTGTTAGCTAATTCTCACCACTTTGAAATGTAAAATATCATGGTGTTTATGCCACTTACTCTCAAATTAAAAAAAAAAAAAAAAAAAAAAGGTCCCGCTTGGTTATGTACATGTAGTGCATTCATCCTGAATTTCCTAGTTTGCAAGCAGACTTCTTGTCTCTGAGGTGCCATGTATGTATGCACTCAGCTTTAAATATTCCATTTTGGAAATGTGGACATGCCATTTCTGTGTTGTGGCCCTTGCATCATGCTTCAGTTTGAGATCCAAAAGCCCTTGGGTCAAAACGTTCCTAATTAGGTCTGTCAATACATGTGAAAATCCCATCCATTTTAGGTGTGTAGCTTACCTCTGTTATTATAGATGTGGTCTGCAAGCAGTGGGTTTATCGATTTGACTTCTGTTGTGAAAGTGGCTGAAGAAACTAGCCCAAACTAGAAATGAGTCCAAGTTCAGATCTTCATCAAAACTTGCCCTGTGTTGAAGAGCTGTTTAGAATTAGAATCCCAATTCATGCTCATTATAGAAATAAGTTTTTTCTACACCATTCAGAGTTGACATTTCCCTGAACTTTGTCAAATTAAGATACGGGGATATGGTTTGAACTCATTGTTAGGACAGTTTTAAGGGCTTCATTCTGCTGCATGCAGATGTGATGCAGTTAATTTCAGTGGGTTTAGAGCAGCATAAGAATGGCTTAGCAGAGTGAAAAATTAAGTTTCTACCAAATAAAAAGTGATCTTTACCAGAATCTTTATCAACTGACTTGTCTGGTTTGTACTTTATAGCTTTGCATTAAGATTTGTATTTACAGTGTCATTATACACAAACTCTTCCATAGAGAATTTTTTTTTCCCTTTCTCAAAATTAAAACAGTAGGAATTAATGACTGGGGAGGCTTGCTGTTTCTGCAGTAATGAACTGAAATACTTTGAGTGGGTAAGAAAAAAATGTTAATACAGTGATTATTTTGGCCTGAACCAAATCCTGTCATAAAAGTATTAAAATTGCATTAGACATATGAAAATACTACAACCCAGAATAGCAAAGACATTGCAACTGTGTAAGTAGTATAGCTTTTATTCCAATGCTTGGCTAAATTACAAGAGAAACTATGATAATTTCCTTCAAAATGGTGAACATAAAAAATGACCTTACCTGAGGTCCTTTGAAAACTGAGGGCACTGCCCTTGTAAATTCATCTTCTTCTGTCTCCCTTCCCCTTTTCATCTGTTTTTCTTTTCACCTAGAAACTTTTATTTAAAAGTTACAATCTCTTCTGCTGGCTTTAATGAACTGCATTCCTCTAGACAAATCGGTTCTGCCCAAAACAGTGAACTCCCCATACCTTTCATTTGCCAGTTCTGTAGCTCTCACCATTTCCAAGGGGATTGATGCACCTTGCAGGATAAGCAGGATGAGGGTTGCCTGCAGTAAAAAATAATACAGCATTATGGCAGAACCAGGAGGAATCTAGATGCCCAGGGTAGGAGAGTCAGTGAAGCTGGGACAAGGCTATGATTGCCCCGGTCGTGCCATCAGAACAGGGAATAGCAGCTCACTGGGTTTGCATTTGAGAAATTTCATCAATTTTGGTACCTCAGGCTGTTTGTATTCAACTGTTTGTCCCTTTTGTCTCTGAAAAATATTTCTGTTCCCTCTCCCACAAACAGTGTCTCTTGTGTCACGGTGCCTTGGAACCCCAGGGACATGTAAAGATTGGACACCACAGATTACTGACTTACACAATCAGCCAAAAATTGAGATCTGTTATGATGTCTCCATGAGCACTGCAGAGAGATAATGTGTTCAAGTTTTTCCTTAATGAATTTTAGTTAATTTAGGAATATGTGGAAGTCTTCCTTCCCTGGAGAATGGTCCCTGACTTCCCCCTGCCTTGAATTCAATGCAAAAGCCATTATCCTCAGCTCTCAACATGCTAAAATTCCTGTTCTAACTTTCTTTGTCCTTAGTGTGTCATCCTGTAGCAGCTCTTAATCTCATAAGGACATCCAGTTGGTGGTCGGGCAGTTCCCTTTCTCCATGGCTGTGTTTTGACCCCAAAGGAAACATCTGAGCTTCCTGGCTGGGCTCCTGGGGGTGGCCTCTCTCGCTTCAGCCATCTAATCCATTCAGCAGGCTGAATCCCTTCTCACACTCATACTGAATGAAAGCTGTTTTTCACTCCCACCTGGTTCCATGTGGTTTCACACAACTCCTGGAATAATATTATCTATTCTCCTTTGCCACTTTTAATTCTCTCATAAGGAACGTGCAAAACCAGCTTTCTACTTAAAATACACAGTGTGATGTTTCAAAAACATTTGGTGTTTACATGGTCAGCTGATTATTGTGATTTACCTGTTGTTTGTTCAACATATACCAAGACACTGCTGTTCAGGTCTTAAAAACGTAAGCACATACGTTAATATTGGCCTGGGATTGTATTTTCATTGGTTGATGAAGGTTGCCTAGCACTGTGGGGCTAGGAGATGTAAATTTAAATTGATAGTATGAGTACTGCACTATAAATTATAATAGATTTAAGAGATGAACTAAATTTTTAGACTTTTCAAGAAGTTTGAGAGTCAGATGTTTGGGGAATGTCTTTATCTAAGTTTTCTTGCCAATCTACCCTCTTGCCAATGGTTGTGTTGTAAATCACCATTCCATGTGGTATTCTGAAGACTCCAGCACCAGTCAGACTCTATGAGATTTTCGGCTTTCATTTAAAGCAAAATCAAAGAATGGATGAGCCTGCACACAGAGCTGAAGTATACCCTAATTTCTCAGAGGCCAAAGGGCAAATAAGAACAGGAGTATTAAGTATTTTTATTTTCAGAATTTAGTAAGTAAATATCTTTTATTTTGTAGAGACTTTAGATTTGATTTTTCCATTTTTGAGGTTGGCAATATTGTGTCTGTTACCTTGGCTGTAATTCCACTGCATAGCAAGACATGAAATTTATCCATATGATATGTGTATTGATGAACCTTCTGGAGTACTGAGTTACTTCTAGAATGGCCTGGTTGCTGGGGAATTACAGTATTGCTGCACTTACAGGAAGGATCAGAAAGATATCCCTGGGGGGAAACCAAACCAACCCAACCCAACCCAACCCAACCCAACCCCAAACAAACAAACAAAACCCCAACAACCAAACAAATCCCAAACAACAACACAAAACCTCAACACTACCAAACCAAAAAACCACACACACAGATGCTGGCTTACATGTGCCAGGGAGATGGTGGTCCAGTTTGTGATACAAAGATGCTTCAGTACAGTCTCTCTCTTGAACAACAGCTCACAGTTCAGATGAAGCAGATGGTAGTTATAAGAGCTACGTGAGGTTTGCTGTCCATAAAATAAGGTCCAAAGTATATTTACATAGTTCAGGCTTTTTTCCCCTTGGGAGAGGGATGGATGGTTATTTTAAATCTCCTTTTAAAAATGGAAGGAAATCTATTTTCCATTAAAAGAAAGGAATGTGTAAGGGCTTGAGTTTTCTTAAAACTCTTTGGACTTAGCCTGGTTTTCTATGGAAATTAGCCTCATTGAAATCTTTGTGTCTGTCTTCAGTTTCCCTTGCAATAACTTTTCAAAATGTTGGTTGAATTTATTCAGATTTGACAGGGGAGAAAAGGTCTCAAAGATATTATCTTTGTATGAGTTTCATAAAAACAGGCATCTAGATAGATGAGACTCTGATTAGTACTCCCACTAAAGGAAAAAAGCACACTGTAGGCTCAACCACATTATTAAACAGCTGAGAGTCCATGCAGGAGACTGCCATAGAAAACCTGCCTTCAGGCTGTCTCAATGAGTCTTGCCTGCTCTTGTTTCCATTTCTTTTGCCACCCAGATTTTTCAGCATCTCAGTGGTAAGAGCAGCAAAGTAAAGTGAACCCATGTCTTTCTTCCAGGACGTATCTGTAGTAGGATTGCCTCTTTGTTAGAGCAGGATACCAGTGCACCTGCAGCATCAGCAGGACACATCAGGACCTTTAGAGAGAGATCACTGTTGGAAGGCTACCTAATTCCCTCAAAACTCGAGCCCTCTAAAGTTCAGGGGGGGCTTTCAGTCAGTTTGGGAAGAGGCTTCAAGGTCCTTGAAGAGGTGTTAAGCTTCATGAAGCCTTTTTGTGGTCTGATAATGTCATCATTGCTACAAGGTAAGCTCTGTGGGTCATAGCCCCGCTGCAGACTAGAAGATGATGCAGAAGCATACAGGTCAGTGGGAACCTGTGACCTGCAAGCAGGACTCTGTAGTACAGTAGGGCACCATACAGGACTTAACAGCTTGGTCCAGATGCAATGTCCTGGCTTGCTGTCATGGTGTTTCCAGGTTAAGAAGTCCTGGACTGCCTCCATACCTACATGCAGTGTGAGGCTAAAACAGCTGCACTGCATCCAACTTTGGCCTTTACAACCTGTAGCCAGCTTAGGCTTTTCTAAGCTACACGTCCCACCACGTGTTTCCAGCCCCAGAGTAAGGGAGGGGAAACTGTGCTTGGTTGTGTCTTTCCCATTCTTAAACACCTGCTTTCCACAGGGCACACTACTGCATAGGGGACCATAGCTATTTTAAGTTTGAGGCCCGGTAGTCTTCAGACCCTCGTGGGCTAAATTGGTGAGGCTATGTCACAGAAATTTCCACGTGAAGGACAAAACTTTCAGTAGTTTTCCTGGAGAAAGTCTCTCTCTAACCCCCTTACCAGCACCTCCCTGGCTGCCCTTCAGTGTTGTTTAGCAATTAAGAGGATTCAGCATCCCATGGGTAGTTGTGTGCTGGTCTGCAGCTCCCCAGGGTAGGCACACTGAGCCCTAGTTTTAGTCCAGATAAGTGTATGTAAACAGGGCTGTGTTTTTTCCTCACATAGAACTTCATGGAATTTGTGATCAATGAGGCCCCCTGGAGCTCTTTAGAAAAGCAGTTTTATGAGCAGTAGAGCTGCTGAGAGCTGGTTGCATATGATTTATGTCTCGTGATTAGGTTATCTGGAATTTAATATGTTCCTAGTGGTAGTTAAAATATCTTCAATAATGTCTGTCTCTCGTGGAGTCTTTCGTGTCCAAGAAAGACTATGATCACAGTAGCAGGAAAACTCTTAGTCTTTCTTCTTGCCTACCTGCTTTCAGGAAACTCATAAGAATACAAAACTTTTGGGGTAGTGCTAAATTTGACTGAAAACAATCCAAAGCATCAAAAATTATTAGAGACACGCAGATAGAAAGGTATGCACACATCATGATTGCACTAGCCTGATTTCTTGGGGAGATGAGTTAAAAAATACATTAAAGAGGAGGGGGAAGTAAATGTCAATTCAGCCGAAAACAGAAAATGGTCACTTCTGAGCTCTTGTGATAGAAAAGAATTGCAGACACTGCATCCTTAGCAGATGCAGTATAGATTTTGAGAAGCTATTGTTCCCATTCATTCTGTATGTGCTTGGCTAGAAATTTGTAAATGAATTCTAATATTTCTAGAATGTGGGATTGGAGGTGCACATATGACCTGTGCTATGTGTGCTGATGTGCTAAAATAATTTGCATAGTGGTGCAATTTGGAGGGGTTGTGCAAGTTTTTTAGGAGAGGCAGAACCAGACTAATATATGAGTGTGTTATGTTCTGGTAATAATCTCATGGGCAAGAAGCCAGTTGATAGGTGTCTGTGATCCCAGGTGTCCTCATCCATCTTGGTGCCCCTAGAAAAGAAGTTCTTTCCATTACAGTCCATACCACCTGGTGACTGTGTGGCATTTATTGACCTGATTTTTTTATGCTTTCCTCAGTGACAGCTTGATTCTCCTTGCCGTGCTCCTAAAGAACACTTACTGTAAAGACCTTTTTAAAGGTATTTCTGTTTGGGGGTCATGTTGTGCCTTTGCATATGTTTTAATCCATGTGTTTTGGTCAAAATACAGAAATATTTTAAGCCTGGTGCCAGTTAGTTTTAATTGAAGAGGAAAAAAAAAAAAAAAAACAGCATGATTGAGTCCTTGGGGAAATGGTGAATTTTTACAGCTAAGCCTTTGAAATATCTAGGCAGTTTAAAAAAGGGAGTAACTGTGAATGAAGCAGCCAAGAGATTGTCCTGGTTTCAGCCAGGACGGAGCTAGTTTTTGTCTTTAGCAGCTCCTGTGTTTTGGAGTTGGTATGTGAAACAAGGTGATAGTAAGCTGCTGTTGTTCAGCAGCCTTCAGGAGCTGCTGAAGACAAAAACTAGCTCTGTCCTGGCTGACACCAGGACAGAGATGGAGGTATGGAACCTGTGCTCAGAGATTTCTCATATGTTTGGATCTAATCCAAATGAACCAAAAATCAAGAGGGGACTTTTCTACTCACTGCAGTGATTTTACTATTAGCAAACCCTTTCTTTTATGAATCTCCTCATTTCAATGCTAAGAAAAAAAAATATATATATATGTGTCTACATGTCAATTTGGCAAAAACAATTGTGGTTATATGGCAAGTTGGCAGTGCTGGAACAATAATCTGAGCATGGAAATGCTTCTGCAGAACCGCAGGAAGAACAGGGACAACTTCTTAGGCAGGGTGTTAATGGCCAGTCTCCGGAAGGTCTTTCTGACAGGTCAGAGGAAGAAGCTGATTCCTGCTAAAAGGCCTTCGGCTGCTCCAGGCAATGGCCCACACATGCTCCATTGCCAGGGCTAGCGGTTTGTCATTGTAAATCAGGGCTGTGGTTTAGAATGAGAGGCCAAACAACAGGGGTTTATAGCTGGGGAAAAAGGTCAAATGTGAGTCTTCTCAAAGAAGACTTGAGATTTTTAGAGGAGCCCGAGGGTGTTAGGTTTCCTCAGCTTCCCTGGTGAATTACTTTGCCAAGGGTTAAAAACCATTTCAACCCAGTTTGCAGGTTCCAGCTGGGTGCTGTGCAGTGCTAGCAGCACTGACCCAAGGCTTGACCCTATCTCAGATGTAATGAATGGAAAACCTCTCTTAAGTTTAGTGAATCAGGAATTGAGTCTTAAGACACTTGAAATGTTATTATCAGTGGAAATACACCTGCCCTGATTCCTCTTTGTTCTACTCAGGTCACCTGTTTCAGCTCAGTAGCTCTCAAAATTTTCAATGTATGCACCCACCCACATGCTCCAATCTTGAGATGTCAAAGTCATGAGTATTTTTCCTTCTTTTTGAATAAATCATGGCATCCATGGCTCTGGAGGCAGCTTGACAAAAATATAGCTATAACTGAAGTATTTGCTGTAGCTGGGAAGTGTACAGAGATCAATTAAAACAGCCAGTTCTCACTCGCTGGGAAGTTTCTCAGATTCGAGAACTGAAACCTCAAGAACCTTAGAATTTAATGGCTTTTGAAAGCTTGAACCAGACCACATTCAGATATTTCTGGGATCTAGGCAAAAAGAAGAATCAGTTTTGTTTTGAGGAGGTAATGAAGGTTTCTTTTTAGGCATTTACAGCTTCAGAAGTAGTTTCTCCTCTGTGTAGGATTGTGGTCCCTTGGTAAAACTGTAGAACCACTTTGCAGGATGAGTGAAACAATATATAGCACAAAACATTACTGCAGTCAGAGCTCCATAATTATCTGAGTCCATATACCTAAAGGGTAGAATTATACACTATTTTGTGTAACCTGTAACAAACTAATGTGAGGGCTTGTCTAAACTGTTAGTAACGGTATTATTGTCTACCTAGGGCTGAGCTGGGTTACAGAGGAGCAGGGAAAGGGACAGGTCATGCACTCCAGCGGAGCGGGCAGCGCTCAGCTCTCCCTTTGCCAGTGCAAAGTCACCGGCAGTTGTTTCCATACATTCAAGGAACATATGGAACTCTCATATGTTCTTGGATAAATTATCAGTGTTGCAAACATCCTCCTCAACATCATGAAGTGAAAAGAAAAAAGTGACAGGCTGCGTTTAATGATTAACCCCTACACACATACACTAAAGGCTGTTCAGTCTGAATGCACGTTAACTAGCAGGGCACGGTGGCAGTTTGACTCACACTCTGTGGGCTCTCACTGTCAACACGGCAATGCTCTGAGCCATTAACAATAATGTGACATTTGAGCTGGGGGGAAACCACATTTTTCTCTTCCATCCCCCCCGCTCAGCAGGTTTTTCCAGCCACTATCAGCTAGCACACTCTGTTTATGTGGCCGGCCTCTCCTGTTCTGTCAGCTGTCATAAGCTTCTCAATTAGAAAAGGAAAAAAAAAAAAAATACGTAGCTATGGTTACCTGTGATGCGGGTTTTTAAGAAGTGCTCAGAAACCTAGTGGCAACAGAGTTTGGAAGTTCAAAGCTTTAATTTATTCAAAAACTCTCTTGAATTAGATTATCAAAAGCACTGAGAATAAATTCAGAACATTTTCTTTTGTAGAACAATATTGCAGTCCTAAGCAGAAGCCATCACACAGACCAACCACTTGCTCTGCTCACGTGAGGAGATAGGGGCGGGAGAGGGCAAACATGCCTTTGTTCCACCTTCTTCTGCAGAGCCGGGTGGCCCTTGCAGTGGAATAACTTGTGAAAGTGGTGGTTTCTAGGAGCAGTGCTGCTTCCATTGTCCTGTTGTATTCCTATTTACACTGAAATGATGATTTAAAAAGTGGTCATACAGAGCCCTGAAGTTGTGTGTGCTTCAGCTCTATCTTTCAAGTAAAGATGCTTACTTCAGAAATTCAGCCCCAGTCATGCTGTATGCTGAGGAAAAAAACAAACAAAAAGTCATCCACACTTAATGAGAACACGGGATAATGCTAAAAGTTTAATTGTACCAAAAGTGCTCTGTGAAATGTGTCTTGAGGTCAAAAACTTCTCCTCAAGAGTTTCAGGAGGATCAGTGGAATTATATAC
This sequence comes from Podiceps cristatus, assembly GCA_000699545.1. NCBI lineage: Eukaryota > Metazoa > Chordata > Aves > Podicipediformes > Podicipedidae > Podiceps > Podiceps cristatus. The sequence continues at coordinate 50,260 of KL269233.1, read as the reverse complement.
ATTTTTGCCTTTTGCAAAGCAGGGAGCTGCTGTGTGCTCTTGAAGGATTTTCCTCTGAACACACAAAATAGTAGTCACTGCAGTGTCCCCTGTATTCTCAGCAGGCACTGCCCAAGAGAAGGGGAGAATAAGTTCAGTTGTCCAAAAACGGTCTCATCTGAACTAGCCAAGTACACAAAGCACAGGAAAGACCTGTTTTGTTACCTATTTTATTATCATAACATGGAACATAAGGTGAACACTGGAAAACCTTGCCTCCAGTGCATGGCAGTTTATTGGTGCACTTACTGTGGAAAATACTATCTGCTACTGTGTCAGTACTCATTTCCGAAGAAAACTCTCTGAAAAAAGTGGATGTGTAACTAAAGGAAGATAGGTATTGTATCAGACTCGGGGATTCCAGAGACCTAGAAGCAATTTATTTATTATATTACTGTGTTTACTAACATAGAGTGGGATTTTTTATTAGAATCTCATCTCTTGGAAGCAGAGCAAAGCTCTTGCTGTGGGTATGTGCTGTTCTTTGCTCAGCAGGGTCCCTGACCTGGGCTGGCAGCTGTAGGTGTATTATGAGCTGCTCTGTATTTTGTGCATTGCATGCTAATACTACTGGGCTGTGGAAGAGTAGAAGGGATGGGGGTCCTGACTGACAGAAACCAGCAACAAAAATGCCTTTCTTCATCCCCTGCCCAGCTGCTTTGAAACCCAAGGAAATTCAATCTGTCACAGTAATAAAGCGTTCATCAGGTTGCAAGGTGTAGTTAGTCTTCAGGTTGTTGGAGAAGTCATCAGATAACTGAATTTGTCAGTTACCGCTGAATCCTAAGAGTGACCTCCAGGAATTACAAAGTGTACTTACCCCGATGTTAGATGTTCGCTGCATCCAATCTTCATGCTGGTGATTTTGCGTTGTCATAAGACCATTTTCTAGAAAGCACAGTAACTCTGAAGCCTCCAAATGCTTACCCCAAGTCCTCCTGTTTAACCAACTTGAAACAAATAGCACATAATTTATTAAGGGTGCATAAAGTTGAGAATATTGCAGTTCAGTCAGATGCAGAGCATAGCCACGAAAGGTCACAGTTCTTATGGTATTATTTGAAGTGCTGGAGAATTTCTAATGTGTTTGCTCTGTGGCTGCGTTCGTTCTGAAACTGAGGGAAGGCTGTGCTTGTATCTGTTAATCTGGAGGGTCCTTATTAATAGGCTGCACGCTTCATTGATTTTTAATTAATTTCTGAAGAGACACTGAGGATAAGTGCTGCAGCCCACAGACATCTCTGTACTTATTGCAGTCCACATCTCTATTGATCGCCTGCCTAAGGAGCAGAAGTAATCCATTTTAAATACACTTTCTTGGAGAGTGTGAATGCACTACACAATATACTCTCCCGATTGTAATTGTATTGGCAAGAGGTCAGTGGCTAGGGTGGGGGAAATGTAGCCCATTGTTTAGTATGCTGCTGGACCTCCGAGCGCAGGCTTCTCTGCAGTCTTTGTTTCAAGAAAGCCAAGTTAGCTCCCGTATGGGCAGTTTATAACTACAGAGTATTAAGAGGGCACTGTGCACAGCTCCACTGGTAAAGCTGCACTGGGAGCTCCTTTATAGGACACATTCAGCCTGCCTGCCTGCCTCTTCAGAGGATGGAGCTGGAGCTAGTCTAACTGTAGCAATTAATCTAAGAGAGAAGAATAGCATTCCAAAAGCCGTTTCAAATCGTTAATGTCCTGATACCTCTGTCATTGGTTGCTGCTTTGAAAAGCATCAAACACTTTCCAGGAGTATGTGATCCACTGGGAGATGAAACCTGAAGTCTCTGAGCACTCCCCAAATCAGAGGATGGGTACATTCTTCCTGCTGGCATGTGTAGCACTGGTTACTAGGATTCGATTTTGAAACAGTAATTCATAGTCTTTGTTGTAAGGACTGTGTTCCTGCCAGCCTCTTAACTGTAGTTACTTGGCAATGAGTGTTTATTGTCCAGCAAGGAGAGGTTTGCAGTAATAAGTTTGTTATTTAGGCAGTTAGTTCTTATTTAAAAACTCCTTTTACAGAAAAAGATGTTGACAGCACATAGATGCAGTTGCAGCCAAAACCATGCTAAGTACTTCTGTGCTTCCTGGGCAGAGGTGAGTTGTGTTCACGTTAGCGGACACGGCAAGTGTTTAAAACTAACTCACAGAACCCAGTCCCTGTGGTACATCTGGGGAAGGGCAGCCGTGTCGTGGAATAGAAATCTTCATCCAAACAGTCAGTCTTTTTCTTACACAGGGACCATCAGTAGGTTTCTGCCTTGCTTTTTTCTCATCCTGCATGGGGGAATACACCTAAAGGACAATCTGTTGAAAATTCCTGACTGGTTTGCATGCTCACCTTCAGGAGCCCTTGTGAGAAGCAGATACTGCAGAGCTATCAGGGAGGCATCAGATGCGAAGTACTTTATCAAAATAGTGTTGGGGGTGACCCTTTACCCATGAGTCCCTGACTTTATTAAGTTTTTCCTATTACAGCTCTTTGTCCTGTTCAGTAATTGGAGGCTCAGAAACTCTCTTGGTGTGTCTCTGCTGCAACATACATTTGTGCATTGCATCTGTGTTGGCCTAGTGAGGGAATGAGAGGAGGTGCAAAGCTGTATCCAGGTTACGGTGCCCTTACTGGTAATATGTTTATTATAAGCACAGCTACTAGCTACAATTTCTCTCACCTCTTTGGGCTGCAGTATCTTAAGCTGAGCTGTGATTTTCTTCAGAGATTATAGGAGTACATCCCTGTCCTTTTGAGCACTTTGGGAATGGGGAGAAGGTACTGCAGAGACTAATGCAGCCTGTGTCCATACAGCCCAGGAGGCTGGGACACCTGGCCCGAGTGAAGTGGTAACACAGCCAGTATGAGCCAGTTTGCCCATTGAAGGCACTGAAGCTGGCATGGGAGAGCACCTTGCCCCCAGCTGTCTTAAGGAAGCGCTCTGGCAAGAGTCCAAGTTAATTGCAAAATGGAGATTAGGTACAATACCACAGCTCCCTCCCTCGGGAATATCATGCATAGGAATAAACTTTTTTTTTTTTTTGTCTGTCCTAAACAGGCCAAGTAGCAGCTGCACAGATGTGCCTGTAGGTGGGGCCAGAACTTGGAGGTACACACAATATGGGCAGTATTGAAATACCTGGTTTGCATCTCATTGCTTATGCTACTTAATATATTTATGTAACATCTTTCATCAGAAGAACATGAAGTGCTTCACAGACTCTCTATGTTCAGCACCACCTAGTCTAGATATCTGCGTAGTTTGTGGGAGCCAGGAAGATAACTCATACTTTTCACAGTTCAGACAAAGGATGTGTTTGATGATGATGGTGGAACAAACTCCCCTTCTGATGATGCCCAAGGAACTTCAACACCTGCCCAGGATAGATAGCTTCATTGTAAGGACCCCACAACCTAAGAATCCCAGTCAGTTGAGTGGTGACCTATTTATCTGTACTTTGAAGGGGTGAGCAAACACTCCTGAGATTGTAATTTAGTATTGAGGTGGGTCTGAGCCCATCAAAATGTCTGTTCAGACCAGTCAATTAAGTCTTAAATGTCATAAACCTGTGAACTTGCATCTCTTCTCATTTTTTTTTCTTTCCCCCTTTATGAATCACCTGCCATTTAGGAATAGCCTGTGTTTTTCCTGTAATTCTCATCTGAACTGTAGCCTCTGAGCCTCTTCCCCATCTTTTTTGCTTCCTGACTTTGTTGTGACCTGTTATGCTTTAGCATCTTTTTTATTTTGTTTCTTGGGCCATAGCTCAGCAATGCAGTAAATCAGGCTTTAAGACTTCTATTACCGGAACAAATAGACTGCAGCAGTCACATGATACAGAGCAAAGATCTGGTGCACACTTTTATACTGCCACAGGTAGCGTGTGTCCTCCTGTGGTTGGCATGAAGCCGGCTCATCTCAATTTTGTGCTTCAGCTGAGTCAGCCCATGTGTGATGACACTCCCATGCACGAGCAGACAGAATTTGTACTTCTAGGGGATCCACAAGTGGAGAGATGTAAGAGTAACCTGTGTGCAAAAACATCACCGCTCTTTTCATGGCAGAACCAGCTTGAGTTACCTCTGCAGGAGTTGTATTTGCCCTGGTTATCTTTCCAAAGGGGTAATAATCCAACTGCACAGTGATCCTGCCTCTTAAGTCAAATACAGATAGTCTCGGGCTTGCTTCTGTGTACTCTGAACTCTTTAGTCCAAAGCCATTTAGCAACATCGCAACAGGACCATGAGAAATGGGATTTATTAGCAGGCATGAATACACAGCATCCAGGCTGCTCGCGTCAGACCCGTTCAGAGTGCAGGTCTAGCAAAGGTTCAGTTGTCTGGTCCTGGTCAGGTGGACAGGTCCAAAGTGGCTGTAGGAAAATCCAGTTAGTTATCTCATCTTGGTGTCCTAAGGCTGCATTTAAAGACAGCCAGCTTGAGATAAAAGCACCATTACCCCAAGATAGGCTCCTTACACATGGATAGCCCATTGCTTCAAACTTAAGTGAACTGTAGAGAAGAGAAACCTTGAAAGAGTGAGCTTAGTCAAGGGAACAGGAGATGGGGAGAAATACATGGCTATTACATAAGCTTTCTTTGTCTACCTTTACTCGAGAGAGAGTTACTAACTTACCTCCTATAAATCCAAATTAATTGAACTCCTAAACATTGGGATTACACCACAGCTCAGGATGCAGGAATGGACCTCTCTTCCCAGCTTTATTGGAGTTGGATGAACTCTAGACGTTTTCAGAAGTCCTTGGCAGCTAACCTGGTGGAGGTGTGCATAGCATAGGTGTGAGTCTCTGGCTCAGTCTTTGGACTGAAATTGTTAGCAACCTTCACTTTCCCTTGGTTGTGAGGATGACCTCCAGTCCCAGCTCCGGAGCAGACCTACATAACAAATCACACCTCTGCAGCTGAGTCAGTGTATTTGCCTCCCACAGCTATCTCTCCAGTAACAGCTACTTAGGTGATTCTGGTTGCTCCTGACAACAAAGGGCACTGTGTTTTCCTTGAAAGCGTATTTAGCCCCAGGTAAAATTACAGTTTTTCCATGGGGTAAGCAGGGGAAAAGATGATCATTTCAAGCTTTCTGTAGTGATTCCTGTTCTAAGGTAGCCTCCAGTTATTAGGATGAAAAGAGGGCAGTCTCCAAGGCTGGAGATTAATGTCCATGAGATTTGAGTTGGGCTTGAAATTTTCTTCTTTCACATACCTGTTTGATGAATTTGCCATGTGTGCTGGCTTTGGTGGGTGGAAGTTATTATCGAAGAAAGGCAGGCTGCTTTTAATTTCTGGGTGGGTTAAGCTCAACATTCCCTCTGTTTAGGGAGAAAACAGTCCCTCTGTTTAGGGAGAAAATTCCTATTTAGGGAGAATTAGGAAACAGCAAAAAGTCACACCAAGGGAAAAAAAAAAAGTGTTTATAGTACATTTGCTCTCTGCTGGTACCGCTGAAATTCTTTGGGCCTTTACCTTAAGGTCTTTACCTTATTTTTTTAATTTGAATGGTCTTGCAGAATGATGTCTTGCATCTTACACAGACATATGTATATACTTTAGTTAGTGATTCAACACACTTCAGTTCATCTCTGGTAATCATCCCAAAGGGATTTTGCATTTAATGAAATGTACATACTTGCTTAAATTCTGTCCTGAGTGATGAATACCTTTTTTTCTGGAAATGAGGTAGAGACACCTAATTGAAAGAGCTCTCAGACAAGGCTCATGCAATTCAAAGAGTTGGACATTCCCTGAACGGCAGCTGCCACCTTTGAAATTAATCCATCCTCAGCAGGGATGTGAGACTCTGAAAAGTCCAGAAAAGTGCAGGAAATCTAATAACAGAATCTGAAAACACTTTGTGCTTGCAACTTTTAATACTCTGAGCTGTACAAATGGAGGCTGTGCTCAAAATCTATTCAGTATGATAGTTTTCGTTCTCTGTTATTTCTAGCCAGTTCTGAAAGTAAACTGATGGATAGAGAGCAGAATTCACCTCAGCTAGTAAAACAGATTTTTTTCCCCCCTAGTTATTACATAGAAAACTACCAAGGCTGAAAAGTGTCAGGTAGGAAGTTCTTACTGGAGTTAAACTCCTAGTGGCCATTTCCATCTTCCCTGTCCACCTCCCTTCTTTGCACAAAGCCATCTTGGCTTATTACAAGCCTATTTTACCCCTCGGTATTGCTATTATTTTCCCTGTTGGAGTTGCAAGCCTTATGTGAAATGTATAAACACGTGGGCAGGCCAAGTTAGTGATTATGTAGGCAAGGACAAAAGACCTTTAACACTAACTGAAGTCCTGGCAAGGCCATTTGTATCTGCTTCTGAAAGGAGAATTTATATTTTCACAGTTGCGTAATCACACGAGTAGAAGGGATCTAGGCTACAGGTGGCTTTACTGCTATGTATGTGTAGGTAAAGATCCATATAGCACAGGTTTGTCTTCGTATGTGACTCTGGCACTGGGTGAGGATAAGGGGTGCAGTTGTGAAAGATAAAAGGCTATTCCTCTCTCGTCCTGAAGTTGCCAAGGGAATTCCTCAACTTATCTGTGTTATAGCTGTTTGCAGTGGCTGTTTGACTTCTTAATAGCATTAGGCACTGATTTAGAGAGTGATTTTCTGTTAAGGGATCCTGGCAGTAATTGCATTTCTAATGGCATTCTCTGTGAGGAAATCTTTGTCGTGCCTGTGATGAGGAAGTATCAGTGACAGATGATGGCTGATTCTTATGTTCGTGTGAGATGAATCTGGGCTCAGAGGTAATGGGACAACTGATCCTTAATGGCTTAATGTTGAACTTTTTCCTCTCAGTGGTTTCAGCAGAAAAGTCCAACCCTGTTGTGGATGTTCTAATGTACGTGTACTAAAGTGTGGGGTTTCTTCTTACCTGAACATTTTATGCTTTGATAATTATATGGGATCTACATAGCTCTTAGTTAGGACAAGTCCTAAAGGGGACTTCGTTTCCCCAGCCTCACAGATGACACAGCATGATGTCATTTGGATCGGGCTTTAAAAGTGTCATTTTTATGAACAGAACCTGTTCCATTGTCAGGGTGTGGGGTGACGTGTAGTTCTGTCTTGTAACTCTCGTAAAATGTCCTCTTGGTATTTGATCATGGCTTGTTGAGTGGTGCTGGCACCAGCTGTGTAATGCAGAGAGTATTTTTTTGTTATCATCCTTCTGTGTCATGTAAATAGATTTTGTGCATATAGAGCACTTTTCCTGCCATGTTCAAAAATGCCTTCAAATGGTGATTCTTGGCATGCTGCAGTGATTCCCATTTTTAGATTGTTTTCATTCTAATGCATAATCTCATTTATTGAAAATATATCCATACATATACCTTTTCTCTTATACTTCCACCATCCAACTTTAAAGCTTGAGAATGGGATATCAGGAAAAATGAACATGTTTACACTGGGTATTCCTAAGAGGATTTAGATTTCTGCAGGTCATGGACCTGCAGAGCATTTTGTAGCTATCAACCCTACATGGGTTGTTTTTAGCTTTGCAGATAACAGGTGGGAAAAAGCCACAAGAAGCTTGTTTGACAGAGGTGAAGTGAACTGTAAGTACAATGATACACAGGCAGCTATTTCTACCCTCTTTCTGGATAGAAAAGAAAACCAGGTGTAGTATTGGTTAGGAGCAGTATTCAGGTTGGTAATTAGACATCTTTCTACTTCATAAAAGAGTATGAGATTAGATTGAATAAAATATAATCTTGCTAAGACAATATTAAATAATAGCACGAGACTGAAATAAAGGGAAATGAATGAGTAGAATAAACAGTGAAACATCTTAAAGTGTTATCCTACATGTTTAAAAAATGCTTGGAAATTAAATATGTAGAGAAAGTAAAATAAGACCAAGAAGGCATGGTTAAGGTTTTGATTGTTTAACTCTTTCAATGAAGGATGTTTCTGGACACTTTACCATTCATTCCTGCCATCATTAGCTAAAGATGGGAGGCTAAAGCCTTAGTACAGGTCATCTGTTTTGATTTTAACAAGACAGAAATTCTCTTTGTTTCTGCCAAAAGAAATCTGTACTATATTCATATCATTTCAGTGCTGATAGGTGTAAATTAATCTATTAAAAATGACAAATTTATTTGGGCTTAATGTATTCTGATACCAAGAGAATTTTCTCATCAAATTCTCTGGATTCTTGTGTCCTCATGAGATTCTGATGACAAAAATCTGTTTGCTGGTTTGGATCTTCCCCCCCTCCCCCTTATTCTCTGAGATACTGAGAATTTCGACCAAATAAGGATATTGGAAGTTACTGCAAATCTGATGATTTAAAAGTATTTCTATTCATTCTAAAAACATGAGATATTTCTTAAACTAAGTAGAAAGGAAGTGTAAGCAGCACCTTGAGACATTTTGTTCAGGGTTGAGCTCTTTTGCAGCAAAAGATGCAAGACAGAAGAGAGTTGCTTAATCCCGTGGAAGCTGGAGGAGGTGATTGTGAGCTGGAGGAGAGAAGTGTTTGCGGGAAGCACAAGGGCGCCTGCCAGTTTGCACAGGACTGCAATCCTGGCTTCAAGGCCAGCACTTCCAGGAATTGCAACGAACCAGTATAACTTAAGATGTGTGAGGAATGACTATGCGGTATATTTAAGGGCACTCTGTTGCTGTAGTCCACCTACTTCCCAGAGTACTTGTTATGAGCAATGTTGACCTGCCTTGAAGCGCTTTCTGGTTACCATTCACTGTTAGAGATGTGAAACAAGATTTATATGAACTCCCAATCTGAATTTTACGGGGCAACTTTTGTGGTTGTTTTTCCTCTATTACACAGTGTTGTTGCTATTGACTGTGTTGTCTTATCCTGGTTGCATTTCCTCAGACAGTAATTCTTGTGCTAAATCATGGTGCCCCTGGTTTCATGGTGTGCTGCTTGTGTGACTCACAGTTGTTTGACCTGTGAGATTTGTCTTTCTTCTACAGGTTTTAATTTGATGTCAAAAAAAATTATGCTTTCAAAGACTTACAGTTCTGATCTTCAACAGCCAAAAGTATTGATTTGCAATTGACAGGAGGGTGTGTTTGCTTCAACTAGCACTGCTTTTAAAAAATAATTCTATTTGCTTTATGCCAACGAGTCCCTGTGTCCCCTTTCAAACTGCCTTCGTGTTGACTGCAGCAAAGCCTACCTACATTAAAAATGAAGTAGTATTTATGTCAAATTTTCTCCCACATATTTTCAAACCTTTTAGTGGTATTTGCACTGAAATGTTTCACCTAAAAGCCACACTCTTCTTGATGCTTTTTGAAAGGACATCCACTTTTTGTCAAGAAAGGGCTACATTTTAGACGATGAGTGGTTGCTTACCCATACATATTGTCCTCCTGGTATGTGTGGGGATAGGTACATGTGAGCTTCCTAAGTTGTGAAGGGGAATAAAATCTGGCCCATGACACTGAGTAATCTGGTTATTTTAATCACCACCTATGACTGTCTGAATTATCATCTGTACTATGGGATAATATGATCTCTTCGGCATTCAACAATGACTTTTGAAAAATTACCATATATATTATACAGAGCTAATATATTAAGAGATACCTTAAGGGTAATTATCAAGTGTGTAATTTCATCTGTAGGTTTTTACAATGATGGTTAATGTCATAAATGCCTTTTAATGAAATTATAGGCTCGTAACCCTGCCTGACTATCCTTTGTGTGTCGTATAATTAATAAGACCAAGCTTTGGTGTTCATCTCAGTGTCGCAGAATATCATGTAAACTTGCATACTGATGGTAGAGTAAGAGTAAGGTTAAGGCCAGGCAGCTTGAGTATATGTTACCTTATCTTTAAAGGCAGCTGGATGGGCTTGTTAACAAAAGTACTTCTAACAAAATATATATGCTCATAAAAAAAAAAAAAAAGGCCATTGATCTAGTGTCTTACTATAATTCTACATGCAAAATTTTAAGGGAGTGAAAAGGCAAGTGGGATTGCAGCACTTGGAATAAATAATTGTTTTCCTCCTAATCTGCTGAGGGTAGTGAACATTGGTGTCCAATTTAAAAGCATTTGGAGATGGATAAGAAGCTTGAAGACACTTGCGTGGAACATTGAAGAGCTGGGATTGTTTTCCAGACTGACCTAATTTCTGTGAGGTTCTGCCCAAATTGATTATTTTTCATGGTCTTTGGATTTTCTGTCTGAAAAATAAGGGCTGTAATAGTTCTCTTTTTTTTTGTCTCACATTTCCAGATTTTAAACTTGCTGAAGCAAAGGACATAATCTGTGTGGTTTTTTTGTTGTTGGGTTTTTTTGTTGTGGTGGTTTTTTGTTTGGTTTGGTTGGGTTTTTTCCCTTTGGCAGTTACCATAGAATTTTACAGAATCATTCACCTTGGAAGGAACCTACAGTCGTCTAATCCCACCCCCTGCTCAGAGCAAGGGCAGTGTTGAACCTCTGCCCTCTAGGTTATTTTCTTATTGTGAATACTAATTAGGGAACAAGAAATCTTACATGTCAACAGTGAAAAGTAGTTCTAAAAAACCATGTAAAACTCATTAAGATTATTTTACTGTTCTTTGTCCTTCAGGGAATGATGTACCTGGAAGAGAGGAGACTTGTCCACCGGGACTTGGCAGCCCGTAATGTCCTGGTGAAATCACCAAACCATGTGAAGATCACTGACTTTGGCTTGGCCAGACTTCTGGAAGGGGATGAAAAGGAGTATAATGCTGATGGAGGGAAGGTGAGTACTGAATGTGTCTGGAAATAAATGTATCACACTGTGAGAAACCTCCTGAAGTTACTCTTTAGGGCAGTGTACCCCTATGGGTCTATTAACTATGTAAGAAAGTCTGTCAGTGACTTAGCAAAGCCCTGTCTTCTAGAAGAACTGTGTTGTGATAGCACACATAAAAGCTGTTCATTTTTTGCTCAGTTTCTTTAGATACTGAAATATAATTGTCTGAGCAGTTTTCACACTCAGAATTGGGTTTTGTTTGTATGCTCCATTTTGTGTCTTGTTTTGAAGACTTCTGAAGTCATATTCCTGCCAAGCCCTTTTCTCTGGTCAGTATGGACGTGAATAATTTGCAGTCCCATTTTCCCAGACAAGTAATTTTCCAGAAAACAAAAAGGAAGGCCACAGAACATGTTTGCATTTGTAGCATATGAGAGTTTACATACGCTCAGCAAAGAGTCACCTCTTCTACCGCATTGGAAGCGTCTGCATATGCTATTTCTTGCTTCCTGCCAAGCCCTTTTCTCTGGTCAGTATGGACGTGAATAATTTGCAGTCCCATTTTCCCAGACAAGTAATTTTCCAGAAAACAAAAAGGAAGGCCACAGAACATGTTTGCATTTGTAGCATATGAGAGTTTACATACGCTCAGCAAAGAGTCACCTCTTCTACCGCATTGGAAGCGTCTGCATATGCTATTTCTTGCATCCAAGTCTCCAATACAATGCTGGATGCCAGGCCATTAAAAAGCTAGGTTGAGGATAATTTTGAAACCAGACATTTTCCTATATTATTTTTCAACATACCACACAACATCCATATAGTACCTCACCTCATTTCTAATGCCTTCAGATTAATGCATTATGAAATTCAGAAGGCTGCAAGTAAAGGCTATAAGTACATACTGCTGCCAGCTGCTCCTTAACCATCTTGAAATTCCACATTTCAACCTGTCACAAGATCCCAAGGGATTCTACCTCTCCTGTCATTCCTTTTCCTGAATGTTCAGTTGGCTTTCTGTCTACTTGCTATCTGTTTTTCTGTGCTGACTTATGCCCTTGTCGGGGACAAACAGCTGTTGCCGATGTGTGCTTTTGTCCTGGACGGGCTGCTGCCTTATTTGTGTGGCTGCTGCCCTTGGCAGCTGTTGCATGGATTACGTTGACCTTTCAGTCAATGAGGTGAAGAGCCTGAAAGGAGTCACTGGTGCTTTCCCATTTCCCCAGTAAAGAGACCTCCTGGCAGGGAAGGTGGAGTTTTGGCAGTTTTCCCTGATTCCTTCAATTCTCTAATCCCCTCTTCAGTAACCCCCCTGCCTCTTCCCTCCATCCAATGAATGACAGAAAACGAGCTGGTGCTTGCAAAACAGCTGTTCTCTGGCAGCTGTTAGATAGTGTCTTGGACTTGGGAGGCCAATCACACTGCTGGGAGTTCTGGAGCAGGATTTACACATCAGATGTACCACTTCCGAGTTCTGGAGAAGTATCCTGTGAAATCCAGAAGACATTTGCAGCTTAAAGTGTATTGAGAGCATGCTAAGACAAATTCAGACAGGAGAAAAGGAAAAATATTTGCACCATGAGGACAATCAAGTGGTTGATCAGCTACCCAGGGAGGTGGCGCAGTTTCCGTCCTTGAAGGTTTTCAAGTCCAGACGGGATAAAGCCCTGAGTAACTTGGTCTGATCTTATAGATGAACCTGCTCTGAGTCTGTGGTTGGACTAGAGACCTCCTGAGGTCACTTCCAACCTCAGTTATCCCATGATGAACAATGCAACTTTGCTCCTTCAGCAGTTGTTCATGTTTGGAGCAACCCAGCCATATTTAATGGGAATGAAAGCAATACACTTCTGCAGAGTTTAGTGGAGGAGGATGAACTGTCTTCGCAAGTGCTAAGGCAATCTTTATTAAAGAGTGCTATTTTTGCCATAACTGTATAGGTTATGTTCATTAGTCAACTTCATGGAAAGTATTTTCATAAGGGTTTGAACACATCCTCTGCTTTTACACCCACTATCTGTTCAGATTCTGTGTGCACTTACATATCAATTTGGTTTATTCCAGTACATCTTCCATAGTTTCAAATTAGAGACAACCATACAAGCCCATGCCAGGTCAAAGTCTGTCCATTAGAAATGAATGGACTGCAAGACTGTTTCTCACAGGCCCAGCCCGGGAATAGGAGACACCACAAATCTCATTTTAACATGAAATCAAGAGACCTTAGGTTTGTGTTTGCCCACACACCCTTCTCTGTCAGAAGAGATGAGCTCACCCAAGGGTGACTCACAGCCAGAGGCTAACGTGGGACTTTTGACTTGCTTTTAGGAGCAACTTTTCTCACTGCAGCAATGATACTGGGAAGGCTAAGTTCGTAACAAATATTAGGAGCTAGAAATTGAGCACTGTAAATTCTCCCCCCTTGCCTGTTTACGCTGTTGATGGTTATGTGGACTGTGAAGTATTATGGACACTTCATTATTAACTAACCTCTTTAGAGAGCAATTGAAATAGCTGTGTCTGATTTTGCAAACTGTTGAGGCAAAAGAGCTTCCATATTCCACCTTCTCTGCTGCACTTCAAATTTAGGAGAATTGCATGTAATTTTTGCATTAGTCCCATCTTTGCACAGGTATGATGAAAAAGTGAGTTGTTCTACTACATCTGAATCAGTAAAATTTGGGTGGTATGAGAAGTTCTGCAGATAACTTGTTTGTATATGTTTTCTGAAGCAAAGCCCCATTCTAGAGGGCAGGAACAACCATTTTCTCTGCTGGGTTAGTGCTGGGGTTTTTTAAGCTTGCAATTGAAAAGGGAAGCAGGGAGGAAGCTGATGTCTACGTACAGAATCTATCTGTATTGTTATAATATTCTGTTTCTAAGGTTACATTTAGATGCCAGTTAAGTGGATGGCTCTGGAGTGTATACACTACAGGAAATTTACCCATCAGAGTGACGTTTGGAGCTATGGTAAATCTTCACGTCATTAATTTAAAAATTTGTCTCTTGTAAAGCATTAAACCAAGTTGTGTTACTATGTTAAACATATCCTCTTTCCCCAGAGGAGTTAATTCCAATGGTTTTTGCTCTTGCTTTTTTTTCCTTTTCTTGTCTTTTTTTTTTTCTTCTTCTTTTTAAATGTGTAACTTTAAACAGCAATTGTTACTTGTCTCCTGTGTTACTTCCCTGATTACTAAAATACATTATCATGATGTCCCTGCTGGGATGGCTGCCGTAAAGTCCAGACTGGTAGCAGTTTGGCTGATTATTATGACAGAAGAAGGCCTCTTTCAGCTCAGCCACAGATTCACAAAAATACAGCTGCAGGTCATAATTTTCAGCAGCCCTGTGAAAATCTTAACTCTAAAAGCCATGAATGTCAAAAAACATTTTCAGGCTTATGGGACTTTCTGTACCTACAGTCAGATAAAGTGAATTTGTTATAATACAGAGCAAATACAGCAAGAGAAAGAAGAGAACGAGATGAGCTCTCCAAGCTGACTAAAACAAACATCCATTTAATTTCACAGATAACTTGGCAATTGGTTAGACAGGTCAGCTCATGTGAACTCCACACACACACACACACAAAAAAAAAAGTCATATTTGAGAAATGATACATTCATTTACTGTTGTTAATTCTGTTATCCAGATGAGCTATTGTGCCACACCTTCTGAGCTATCTGCCTGTTTATCTAGTACAGCTCTTACTAATAAAATCATGTATACCTTTGTAAGTGGATTTTTTCAGCAGTATCTAGGGCTATGGACTCCTATGTGCATTTCCTGTTGCCGTATCATTTTGAAACAAAAAGGTGTACACTTCTATTCATTACTCACTTTTACCTGTGGGTAGCAGCAAAAGACACTGTTTGCTGTGAATGGTTAGCTGCCCTCTTCTATTCAGCTGAGAAAAACATATGAAAGTTAAATCGATCATGTAAAGCTGCTCTTTCTCCTCAAGTTCTGTACACCCCAAATCACTTAGGAAGAAATATGCCTCCATTTATGAAATTCATTTTAAATGCAGGAAGCCCAGAGTATCTATAATCAGAAAGGACAAGACGAAAACCAATTGGCAAGTCATAGTTACTGAACACCGATAAAAGAAGTGAATGAGGGTGAAATAAATATGTGTTTTATACATGTGGTAATTTTGCCCATCACCTTTCACATTAGCACGACAAGTGGCAAAATATGGCTACTGATCTGGAGGCATGTTTAAAATGACCTTTGCAATAAAAATAAAAGTTAAACTGGTCTGAGGGCAGATTTTATTGGGGGATGAAATCTGTTACTTATGATATATGATCTTTATTTCCAGCTCCGAAGCCAAAACAAATCCTATTCAAAAAGAGAGTCTTGGTTTTGAAGCACAGTGCTGTGATAACTCAAATCCAGAAGGTGATTTAAGGAAAAAAATAATACAAGTGGCTGTGAATGACTTACAAGGCAAAGACAATGACATAATGTTACTCAGTGCTATACCTTTGTGGGAAATTGATGCTCTAAGTTAGGGAACATCTGCGTTTTTATCCCCTTAAAATAATAGAGTACATCAGCCATTCATTTTCCCTTTTGATATGATAAAAGAGCATGATGCGTTCTTTTGTTATTGCATCCATTTACTTTACCACCATTTATTTGTCTTAGACCTTTATCTTGTGCCTGAGATCTATCATGCTGCTTCTTACACCAATAAAAATGAGAGAAGTTCCTTTTGAAGATTAACACAAAGTGCTGTTTTACCATTTTCTGGAGATTTTTAAATAGTAGACCAAACTTCAGTGTTTTTACAGACACTAGTAATGAAGAATAAATTGCAATCCGGAACTGGACCAGAATACTGTAGTGTAAGAAATTGTGAAAGACTCTGAGTAGAATGACCTCACATACCATGTTAACACTATTTTTTTTTTTTTTTTTCTTCTGTCTAGGAGTCACTATCTGGGAGCTTATGACCTTTGGTGGGAAGCCGTATGATGGAATCCCAACTCGAGAGATCCCTGACCTCTTGGAGAAGGGAGAGCGGTTGCCTCAACCTCCAATCTGCACTATTGATGTTTATATGGTGATGGTGAAGTGTAAGTAATTATTGCTTCTACTACCCCTAAGCTCAGTGCAAGAAGGACACTGTTCTAGAACATTGGCATTGGTAATCTCTCACAGCGCTGGGTAATAGGGCAGGCTGCTTCAAAACAAAAGCTTCCCAAGATACTGTAAATTCCATTTAAATATTGCATGCACATTTTTTGCAATTGCAAAAGATACGAATTTAGCCATGAAGGGTTGAGTTAACTCAGCTTCTTATTACTGTCAGATGGTATCTCATATTCTTGCTGTGAAGTCAAAATTGTATGATTGTTATTGTAAACCCCTGTCATTTCCATGACAATTGATTTTGATGTTAAAAAAGATAGTATTAAACATAATTATGGTACATGGATACCCAGCCAGTGAAGATTGTGAGGAGAAATGCTAGTTCCAAATATTGAGGAAAGAAAGCACGAATGTTTTATTGTTAGTAACAAGAATGATGATTGCAATAGTAGTAATAAAAAGTGAAATTAAATTAATACAAAATACTCTACAGAGGATAATGTCTTGTCATTCTTAGTCCAGTACAATAATTTATGAATATTTTTATTTCAGCAAAAAAAGTAAAAGAGTCTGCACATGGTTTCTTCCTACCCTTTTATCTCCCAAGATACCTACACTAGTGACAGGATCCTCCAAGGCTATGCTTCTAATTTAAAAAGAATTAGGAACTTCTCGCTGGTGTTTCTGACTTAATTTAAGTGAGATTAACATACAGACATCTCATCCGTCTTATAGAGTCCTTTCCCTTTTGCTTTGTATACAAAAACACTGAAAGAAAGAAAGAAAAGAAAACTAGAAGAGGTAAATAACGTATCTTCTGAAAACAGTTGTAGTGTGCATGCAGGTATGGAAATTGTCTGAATAGTGGAAGGGGTTCACATTGGTTGAATGCAAAAATGTTCCGTCTGATACGATTTCTAATGAATATGAGGCAAATCTCAGTGGACAAAAGGAAGTCCTAGTAGGTGGGGTGTTCTGGAAGGCAGAAAGTTACAGCTAGATATACAGACTTCATCCTGTGACGTTTGTGTGAAATTCTTCATAAGCTATAGTAGCTTTGTTTTTCCTGCATCGGTCACTTCTTCAGTTAAATGGCACAAAGGAGATAAGGCCCGCTTTGTTTAGTCTCCCTGGCAAATGAGAACATGTTCTTGAGAAGCTGCTGATAGAATCTTCCATTAGAAAAATCTGACGCTGAAATAAACTAGTTGCTGGTGGTGACTGCCTATACTGCTTGCTTGTTTTGCAGAAAGCATTAGCAGGGATCAAGAATTGTTATTCCTAATGAATGTTTCTTGGAGAGTGAAGGACAAAAGAATCACCCTTACTCAATTAAAATAGCATCTAATGCCTTGTGTGAGATCTGTGTTAATGATGCAGACACGCGAATGCAGTGTTACCTGAAAAGCAACTGCGAAGTCAGTCATCCTGTAGATCTGTTGAACAGCTCTTTTCAATGTAAGTCAGTGTGGAACAGTAGGTTAGGTGAAGTAGAATTGTATTTAGTAGTAACTTTGTAACAAATCCACTAGATTCAGATGAGCTCAGATTCATTATATTAGATGTTGGACACATCCATAATAAAAGACAGAGCTGACATCTAAGTGGGCAAGACAGACACAGCAACTTGCAAGGCGTTGTTGCTGTCTTTGTTTTGGGGATGGGGAGCAGGAGCTTAGAGCCAATTAAGAAGAAATCCATGCAGTGTTGAACATCTAGCGTTCTCTGGCCAAGACTAGATGTTTTCCATTTTAGATGCATCATAGACTTCTAGATTTCTTCTGGGCTCTTGTTGCATCTTTTCTTTAGGCAAGAGCTATCAAGGACATCTTTTCACTTCAAACTTACGTAATTATAAAAACCTAATGATTTCTTCCCTTGACAATTAACTGTTTTCTTTCTCATATTTCGTCTGTCCCCAGGCTGGATGATTGATGCTGACAGTCGGCCTAAATTCAAGGAGCTGGCTGCTGAATTCTCCAGAATGGCTCGAGATCCACAGAGATACCTGGTAATTCAGGTAAGCAACTCTGCAACATCAGAGGGAAAACAAAAAAAGAAAAAAAAAAATTGTCTACCAAACCTGACTGTTACAGGGGTTGCCTTTGAATCTCTTAAGTTCAAGGTGCTCTTGTACTTAAAGCAAACAGTACTGTACAAGAATGAAGTAGAATGGCCAGTGCCAGTATCTCAAAAATAATAATAATAATAAAATAATCTGAATTTCCTAAGCTTGTATGTATGAGCACATGTACAAGATCTGGCTTTGCAGGCTGCTCAGTACTTTGCATTCTTTCATGAAACTGGGGACAAGCTTTGTCCATCAGCAGACAGTGGACCTACTTTAGACCAAGGACTTGCTTGGTTCTACAGTTGCTTAGGCTGAATCTTGGGATTATTCTGAAGAGGGTCTTCCCTGCACTGCTGGGATCATAAGAAAGTTGGGTTTTTTCCGCAGCCTAAACAGAGGTTTCTCAGAAGACAGGGAGCTGTGTCATGTTGGTACCTCTCATGCTAAAGAGGAGCTTCCCTTTGTATCCTGCTTAGGCTGTGTAGGCTCTGTAGTGCTTCACAGTCCCTGCAACAGACCCACACCAGCGTGATTCATCTCATGAAACCACACTGTGGCAGCAGGGCAATACCCTGTATAGCCATATCTGTTGGCTACATCTAGCTGGAGCTGTGTACGCCGTGAGTACCGGCGTATGTAGAAGTTTTGGTCCTTTCGCTCTTGCATTCTGCAGAAACCTAGAGTTGTGTATGTACTTATTACAACTCAGACTCAAGCCACAGAAAATGAATCCAGCTATTTGGTAAGGTCCTTAAATGGTCCCAGTGTGCAAGCAGTCCAAAAGAAAATGAAAAACTAAAAGAAGTAAGGTGATGTTGAAACACCAGAGATCAAAGCATGGAGTTAGTTTGATCCAGGTAATGATACTTTCATGCTGTATCTCATGCTTCATGTCATGGAGCACAGGGCAGAGATATATCCAGCTGGTCCTTAGCTTCACACTGACGCAAGAAATCCTAGCTGAAGAGCCTCCAGAAGTGCAGTCACTGCCACTTGATGTCTTCTGATTGCTTCTGGGTCTAGTGCTAGTCTCACCGTATGGTTTTTCATTTCACTGCGTAGACGTGCTAGCCTGCTCATGGTATATTATTGCACAGTGTGAATGTATGCTGCTCTCCTTCAGCTTGAAAGGTAAAATATTAGTCGAGGCAATTTGTGGTGCTGCTGAATGTGGAATTTCTCTTGGAATGTTCCCTGCTTTGTTAAATCGTGAGTTCAGCTGATACAAGTCCATCTGGAAAAATCAGTCTGATTAGATTACTTCATTAGATAGGACATGTTCTATTCCAAATACCTCTTGCCCTCCCTTTCTCTGCCCTGCCCTTCCCTCCCCCGTTGTACAGTCTGGTGGGTATTTCATCCTGTGAGTCTTCTTCTCCAATGATCCTTGCAGACAATATAGGTCATGTGCTTCTTGAGGAGAAACCAGGGTAATTCCATTGTGCTGTATGTCTGCCATAGTGACTCCCCATTCCCCCCAGATGCAATCGAGAATAACGAGCTTGTCGTTGAGCTTTTAAAGGGGTCTATATGCACCTTGTAGCACAGCCATCATTCCCTGATGGATTCCACACATGGCATAATTTTTGCAGAGTGGAAGGCCATTCTTTAACCATGCTGTTGAGTTCAGCATCATTTCTATGGACTGTTAGGTGTTTGGGACATGGGCTGCCTTTTGTGATGTTTTGTGGCACCGAGCAAAGCTCAGCCCTGATTTGCCTCTCCAGCTTGTAGGTGCTATTTCAATAAAAATACATATCATAGTTGTTGCTGTTGTAGCCTGGTTTGATTTTTATTGCTTTCAGTTCTGTTACATTCTGCAGAACTTTCCATATGGATGAGAGGGAGACTTAGTCTCCAAGTCCCTAAAAATGCAAATGAAAGTAAAGCAAACACTCAGACGCAGCAGTTTCCATGTTATCCACCCCCCCTTCCCATGTGAGCCTAAATAGCTGAGATATTTCAAAATACATCAGGTCAGAACCTGAGCTTGTATGGGAAAAAGAGAGAAGAAAGAATAAAAGCTTGATCACAAGAATGCCAAAAAATGACTTTGCATGATTTACACAGTTACTCACTTTCTGTCATCATATTCTCAGTAAAAAAATCAAAACAAATGATGTGGATTTGGTGCTTTAGAACAAAGCAACATGTGTGGTCCGTGCAACCTGGCTGCCAGGGCATAAAGAAGGCTGAAGTTCCCAGTCAGGAAATTAATCTGTCTTTTGACTGTTTTCCTCTCTCAATACAATCTGCTTAGGGAGATGATCGTATGAAGCTCCCAAGCCCAAATGACAGCAAGTTCTTCCAAAACCTTCTTGATGAGGAAGACCTGGAAGATATGATGGATGCTGAAGAGTATCTTGTTCCTCAAGCCTTCAACATCCCTCCTCCCATCTACACCTCCAGGACGAGAATTGATTCCAACAGGGTAAGAGCAAGCTCTGACAGAAAATATTGGTTATTATGAAAACACAGATGGAGATTACGCTAATCAAACACAGGCCAGAGTTGCCTTGGGAATTACAAGCTCCCATTGTAAGGAGAGTGACTGTAAAAATGTTGTCATGGGGTTCCCTGTTCACTGTGCTTCAGTGAGTTCTAAATTAATAGCTCAGCCTCGAGTCAGCAAAGGCCTGACTTGAACTGCCTGTACGAAAAGCACAGCTGAGGCTTGTGAAGTCAAGCAGTGCTGTGTCTCAGTTGCACACCGTCCGGGCCAGGAAGTGCATAGCTCTGATTCTCCCACCTCTGCAGTCCTCTTGTCTTGACAGGGCTGGCACTGACGTAACTGAGGGCAGCTGGAATATACAGATAATGCTGCTTTTGTGTCTCAAGACAGATATCAGACCCAGCCCCTTTTCCTGTTTGTGTGTGGTGCTTTCATGGCCCTCCTTCACAAGCATGGGGTTTTGCTGAGCACGTCACAGATTTTAGCATGTTGATGTTTGTAACATCCATGTCAAGGGAGGAAATGACGTTCATTTTACAGGGGGAGCTGGGGCACAGAGAGTCTTGAGGTGGAATTCAGTTGAGATAAACCTAACTGTCTGAATGACAGGGACATAATCTAAGCTTTTCATCTAGGTTTCATTCTGTGTCATTGGAGAGGGCAGGTGTGTCCAGTAGGTGGTTATTGTTGCCTGCTCTGGACATTTACAGTGGGATACATCACATTCTGGAGAGGTCTTTCTCTATCCACTGACTACTGAGAGGTCCACAGCAGTCTCAGACCTGGTGCGTGAGCTCCGGTGAATTGGATCCTGTCCTAAATGCCTCAGCACCACAGGAGCCCTGCTGCAGGTGGGGACCTGAGCTCCAGTTTCCAGAATACCTGTTCACTCCTGAGCTCCCTTCCCGCAGCTCTTACCTCTACCTGTTCCTGCAGTTGGCTCCATCGTTTTAACAGTTTAGATGCCACCCCTTCTCCCAAAAATAAGAGATGGTGAAATGCATTACTAATGTGAGGACCTTCGCGCAAGCATCAGATGTATTTAGTAATTAGGAACACATGTGTGTGTTTGTTTTCTCTCCATGCTCCTCCGAGTGGAAAGTCACATTTCATATACTAAGTGGAGTCTCATTGAAATGTTCGTGTTTATTCCTCATGTTTTAGAAACCTTTTGGATGTTTGTCCTTAGCCGAGGTAGTTCCAAATTCATACCCTGGTCTGAACTGATTACACCATGTGAGGCAGGGAAGAGGTAAGTGAAGGAGCTAAGAGTGCATAAACCAGCTCAGTATTCATGCTCTGACCATGTGCTGCGCAAAGTGCTTTTGCCTCTCCCAAGTAAAACAGTGCTTTTCTGGAATAAGGAAGACAAAATCTGATATTAAATAATATCCAGTGAATTCATAAGAAATCACTACTGTTTTTAAAGGCAAGGAAACTAGAGATCTTTGGAAGAGGCTGGGTTGTAGTCCCGCTGGCTAAGCTGGATTCAAGTAGCATCTCTCCTGGAAGGCAGTGAAGTGGGGATGATGCATGAGTGGATGATGCATGATTTAACAGTAAGCAAGAAACTTCCTCTTTATGGAAACAAGAGTTAATTTTTAGAGTTGATGCTGATCTGACATAGGTCAGTTTTAATTCTAGCTGTCTCTGGAGAGGTTCTGTTTCCTTTGCTGCCAACTTCTGAGACAAGAAGTAAATGACAACAGTTGCCTTTGAAAGGTGCTTACTCGTAGACCGTTGTAAATCACCGTAGCTTAGTTTTACCCAGTGGAGTACTGCTGTTTACACCAGCATAGGGCTGAGAGAGCAGAGTCAGACCCATAAGGTTTGCTATATTCATCTCTCCTGTATTTGCTGTAAACACTGGGGCACATTTAAAGGAGAAAGGATTAGTAGGAAAATGTACTTGCCTTTCCAACATTTCCTTTTGCCTTCTGTCTTTAGTGACAGCTGAGCAGAGTCGTCCACTAGAGCTGAGGGAATTAATCCCAGCAAAAGTCCTAGAGTAAATATTCTGGAAGTGTTATTTAAAATGTTCTGTTTGGGCAGCCAGCATGCTCACTGGGACATTCACAGAAAACAAAGATAGGCATTTATTATTGTTAATATTATTACTATTATATGAAAATTCAAGTAACTTTCTTACAGCCTTTGTCCAACTTTAAGCCACACTGCAGCTGCTTGTACACGTGACCTTGGAAGTCAGCAGAGCTGCAAGACAGAGACCCTGTGCCTTTAGTTTTGTCACACAGAGAGTCTCCATCACGTTCTTGATGTGACGTCTCCTCTCCACAGTTCACAATTTCCCATCTTGGTTTGAGACTGTGATCTTGTATCACTAAAGTCAGTGGGAGCTTTTCTGTGCAATTCAATTTAATGACAGTAGTGTGACTGTACCCTTTTTTCAGTAACTCCTACTGCAGCAAATTTTTCTCTGGCATCGTAGAACAATCTAACACTTAAACAAATCTGGAATTACCCTTTGCCAAGAGTTCTGAGCCAAATTTTCTGACTTGGTTAACCTCAGAGAGGGCAGCTGAGGGACAGAAGGCTTGCAGCCAGCTCTCTATTTTTGCACCTCTTCCATCTTTATGGTGTTTTTCTTTGTTGGAGGGGTCATTTTTAAGGCCAAAAGAAGAGGCGGGCAAAGAAGTTGCCAATGAACAATCAGCTAATTTAGAATAGCACTTGCTGGTATGATTGGAGACTGACTTCTGTCCCGTAACAAGATTACCAGTAGGATTTTGATGCTTTTCCAGTGTCTCAGATTAGCTTCAGTCTCAGCTTTGTTTGCTTTGTTCTGCATCTCCTAAGTGTACTGCTAGTGCTGCCATATAGGCGAGTACATCTAGATTGCCGGAAGGCCATGGCACTATGTTGCCAGAGGGGCTTGGGTCCAAGTTGAAAGCCCCATAGCATCTTCTAGTTTCCTTTGCAGAGGGGTTTTTTCTGGATGTAGTAGGTTTGTTTCTTCTCTGTTCAGAAAGCTACATACTTGCCTGTTGTTTGTCTGACACACTCAAGTTCTTGGCACATTAACTATTCTTCCAGTGAAGATTCATGTTGATTTAAAACAAAATACACAGTAGCTCCTTTAAGGTAATAGTGCATCTGCTGTGCACAGTTCAAGATAGATGGATGTCAGCTACAGGAATCACACAGAACTGAAATGCTGTCAGAGCTCTCTATCTGCATTTGTGTATTCTTTGTGTTTCCTTTTGATAGTTTGTGATTTATGCTTGTTTGGTGTAGCGGGTATGAATATTACACAAACTCATTATGTGGCTGCTACAGCCATAGTTTCCAAATGAATTGATACAGCTTAGGTATTTTGTGTTCACCATGTCTGGCAAATTAAATTTTATGAGGAGTTTGCCAGGCAATTTGGTGAAGTAAAACACACAGACAAGAGCTACATGATCTTCATGTCATTTTCAGGGATCAGAAGCATGAAAGATGCTGTATTTCCTGTCTTAGTTGTTCCGATTGTAGTTTTAGTGAAGAAAGAGTAGGTTATGTGATGGCAGGGTATTATGCTGCTTCTCTGGGCATGTTGTACTGACAGCTTTAGTTGAGTGTTCCAGCAGCGCAGCTCTACTGAGGAGAAAAGTTTGCAGGAAGAAAACAGGGAGATCATGAGCCTCCTCGCACTTAGGCTTTGAAGTCAGGGAATTAAGGAAGAGCAAGAGCATTTACTTTCTAAGGAAAGCTGTGAAGTTTCCCTAAGGTGATCTCGGTCCTAAATCATTGCAGCCTAGGAGAGGCACCACTAGATAAGGTTTGCATAAAACACTGCTTGCCTTCTCCCTCCCATGAATTAATAGCACAGAGCTGCAGCCATGCAAAGAAGACTGAAAAATCGGGAAGCCTTCTGGGGAGTTTCCAGCTCCCCAGGAAGTGTTGCGTCCTTCTTCCTCTAGGGATTACTAAGATTTATGAAGCTGCAAGGCTCAGACACAGCTTCAGCATTTCCATCACACCCACACTGGCATCATACTGGCACGTCTTTAGGACCTGTACTGCCAAGAGCAGAAGCCTGCACATGCTCTAGTCCATAACAGTGCCCTCTGTTATGAAGTCCATCCTGACACTGATGCAGCTTCTAAATAAAAATTAGCATCCTAAGCTAAATTGAATTCTTTCATTGCATCTGAGAATCTTCAGTTGCAATTGCAGCTCGCTGTCTTTTTCCAGCTTTTATTTTCTGTTGTCTAGAGATAGTCTAGAAATACAGAGGTTTAGAAGCTCTATGCTTCTGAGAGATAAGCTGAATCCTCAGCAGTGTTTCCATGAGCACAGGACCCCAGCTAACGCTCGAGTGTCCTACGTTCACCGCCATTAGATGATTCATTCAGGTGTTTATAACAAGTACAGAGTGTGTATCTCTCTGTGCACAGAGATAATACTAATACAGAAAGCACTCTGTGTACCCTGTGATGCTTTTTGCTCTGAGTCCTTGGCGAATTCCTACTGAAAACCGTCTGTTTATTACTCACTGTTACTGTCCCTAAAACACTGTATAGCATGGAAGCACCTGCCTACCCCGCAATTAAATATCAAGCTTTTTTTTTTTTTTTTTTGCAGGTGTGTGATTCATATATCCAGGGAGGCTGTTCTGCTAAAGGAGGCTCTGGTACACCAAAAGCCAGTTTTCAGTTCCCTGAGTAGTGTCTGTTACACCACTGCAGCAGTCCTGCTGTGGCATTAGGTCTGGTAGTGTTTGGTGGCTGAACATCTGTATATGTCTGCTTACAAAATGATGATTCCAAAGAGAAACCAGGCAAGAAGTTATCTTTATGGTTAATTTGTTCTGCTTTCTAAATTTGAAAGGTGGCCATCTTCAGATCACAAGATTACAAAGGAGATGGTTGTTAGTGATTTTCAGATGTGTTTCACATCAGTATGGCGTACGGCAACTTTCCTTCCAAAGCTCATCCTAGACAATAGGAACTATTCACCCAGTGGGATTGCTACCAGACTTAACGGACTTTTACTAGATTTTTAAATAACAAGGCAGAATTTCTTATATACCTGCAATGCTCCAATTGTAGAAGATCAGATCTGAGGTCTGATTTGACTTTCTTTATGTGTTGAAACAGAGCAGACTTGGAAGGTGGGGGACTATAAACACCGCTGTCTTCAGTTACAGGTGGAAGGAGGGATTTTGGAGAGCAGTCAGAATTTGGAGGTGTCAGCACAGCTAAGCTAGTGTGAGAGGTACTGTCGTTGCAGGTGGGGAGAGCTAGCAGCTGGTGATAGCATCCTTTCCTCTGGCAAAGAAGGCGGCAGGAGGGAGTCATGATTTGTCCGTGATTCATCTTGTGTCCAGGGCTTCAGTACCAATAGGTGCCTTCCTGGTCCCCATTTCTTTTTCAGTAAGAAAAGGCAGTTAACTGTTCCTGCCCAAGCTCTCAAGCTAGTTATTTTTCCACGTGTGTTCTGGCCGTGTGGAACTGATGGCAGTAAAACTACTTCATCCTAAAGTCAAGAGATAATTTGTGTGAAGAGATATCAGGGCTAATGGGGCCATTGCAAGCATTTTGTCTAATGTTCTGGCATAACATAGGCCAGAGTCTCTTGTCTCTTGATTTCTACATCAAGTTCAGAAATTCTGTTTGAGGCAGAGTTTATCTGTTAGAAAGATTGTCTTGATTGTATCAGGTGGGATGGAAAATACATC
The DNA here is from genome assembly GCA_000699545.1 of Podiceps cristatus. Classification (NCBI taxonomy): domain Eukaryota; kingdom Metazoa; phylum Chordata; class Aves; order Podicipediformes; family Podicipedidae; genus Podiceps; species Podiceps cristatus. Next base: position 24,196 of record KL269233.1, on the reverse strand, counting down.
ACAGTGTAAAAAAGTCTCACTGGGCAGTTAATTCTGTGTCTTTAGCAGAGTTTGGATCCTATTACTGTCTGCCATGCACCCTATTTTGTGCTAGATTAAGGAGCTGTCAGTTACCAGAAACCTTTTCTGCTTAAAGGGCTGAGAAGGATAGTACCATTTGTACATGTTTGTTATTAAAGAAGGACAACACTGATGTCTCCTTTTTATTCAGTTTGTTTGTGGCATTTGCCACCCCTCTGCTTCTGCTCTATCTTCTCAAAAATAATATGACCAAACTGTTCCTTAAATTTGTTTCTTATTACTGCAGTCTGTCAGGTTGTGGACTTTTTTAATAGAATCATCATAGAATGGTTTGGGACCTTAAAGTTTCAATCCCCCTGCCATGGGCAGCGACACCTTCCACTAGCAAGAAAGGGGGCTTCAAGCCCCCACCCAGCCTGGCCTTGAACATTGTCAGGGATGGGGCAGCCACAGCTTCTCTGGGCAACACTGTCCAGTGCCTCACCACCCTCACAGGGAAGAATTTCTTCCTAATATCTAATCTCAATATACCCTTTTTCAGTTTAAAGCCATTACTCCTGGTCCTGTCACTGCAGGCCCTTGTCAAAAGTCCCTCTCCAGCTTGCTTGGAGGCCCCTTTAGGTACTGGAAGGCTGCTAGAAGGTCTTCCCGAGCCTTCTCTTCTCCAGGCTGAACAAGCCCAACTCGCTCAGCCCATCTTCACAGCAGAGCTGCTCCAGCCCTCTGATCCTCTTTGTGACCTCCTCTGGACTCTCTCCAACAGCTCCATGTCCTTCTTGTGTTGGGGGCCCCAGAGCTGGACGCAGCACTCCAGGTGGGGTCTCAGGAGAGCAGAGGAGAGGAGAACCACCTCCCTCAACCTGCTGGCCACGCTGCTTTTGGTGCAGCCCAGGATACAGTTGGCTTTCTGGGCTGCAAGCACACATTGCCAGGTCATGTGCAGCTCCTCATCAACCAACATCCGCAAGTCCTTCTCTTCAGGGCTGCTCTTACTCCATTCTCTGCCCAGCCTTTGTTGGTGCTTGGGATTGCCCTGACCCGTGTGCAGGACCTTGCACTTGGCCTTGTTGAACTTCATGAGGTTCACACAGGCCCACCTCTCAAGGCTGTCATGGTCCCCCTGGATGGCATCCCTTCCCTCCAGTGTGTCGACCACCCCACACAGCTTGGTGTTGTTAGCAAGCTTGCTGAGGGTGCGCTCCATCCCACTGTCCATGTCACTGACAAATACATTAAATAGTGCCGGTCCCAATCCTGACCCCTGAGGAACCCCGCTCATCACTGGGCTCCACCTGGACATCGAGCCATTGACCACAGCTCTTGGAGTGTGACTGTGCAGCCAATTCCTTATCCACCGAGTAGTCCATCTGTCAAAACCATGTGTCTCCAATGTAGAGACAAGGATGTCGCACAGGACAGTGTCAAATGCTTTGCACAAGTCCAGGTAGATTACATCAGTATTTATTTATTTCTATCTATCCCATTTCTTTAATTCCTTCTCCTTAAAAAGTGATCAGAAACTTTCTGGAAATCTTAATAGTGGTTATTTGCCTTTCTACTAGACTCTTCTTTATGAATGTATTGCAGTGAAATCTCTAATGCTAGAACACGTGAACTTGTAAATTTACTAGACATTGTATCAAAGGGTTTCATAACATTTCAGAAGATTAAACTGACACTAACTCTATATTAGCTCTTGTGTTTCTTGAAAAACTGCGTGTTTAGTTCAGAAAGTTTGTTTGAATGTGTTCTATATGTCTTTTATTAAATACTACATTTTGTGTATTTTCCTAGTAGAGTCTCAGCAACAGTGTACCGGATACTGGCTGTCATGAAACCTTTAGGGTAATTTTGGAAATCCCACCAAGCTCTCTTTCAATTCCCATTTTCTGCTTCCCTAAGTTTTAATGACATCCTGGTGGTAAGAGGCTCCTGTCTGTTCTGTTCTGCCTTTTACATTAAGCAGTTCTCAGTAGCTGTTAGTGTTTTGTTGGTATCTAGTCAACCATCACAAATATTTTACCTGCTGTAACTTTTTAATTCCAGGAGTTTCTTCTGTGTCTATTTGTAGTCCTTGTTGGAAATGTAGATGGCACAAGGCCATCTTTGCCCATGAAAAGCAGGAGGTGAACCCAGGCTGATACTAGTCAGCATAATTTCATTACTCAGAGTGAATGAATTAGGTAGAATAAATATGCAAAAATATACTGTAAAATACATTAGGTGAAAAAATATTTCAGCCTTAATAATTTACATGAAAAAGGAAAGCTTCTCACTAAATATTTATATTTAGAATACGAGTATTTAAATATCTTTTCAAAATGTGCTGTGTTTGCCAGAGGAAAAAGGAAGAAAATTCATATGGAGGACTCAAACAGAATAGATCATGCCTGGCTTTGCAGACAGGTCAGCTGAAATCAGTGGTGTTTTTCAAGGAGTAAGTCCTTCTCAGCCTGAATAGATTATCAGGACCAACTTGTCAAATTGCCTCATGGTTTTGCAGGTCAAGTGCCCTAAACCAGAATTTTTTAATGCATTAGCTGTTCTCTGTCACATTCAGACTCCTGAATTCAGACATTCCAAAAGTGTCGGATGGCATTTTGTTTTCTACAAATTTAATACATATTTAATTACAAATCACCAGCTTACAGTACTTCCTGGTGAGACCTACTGCAAGTTAGCGCTCGGTGGTGTCGGTGGAAGAGTCTGTGGCTGCATATTGCTTCAGACCTTGATGCATGACATGTAAATTTATTGAGCTTTAATATAAACTGGTTTAAAATCAGGCAGCATCTGCTTGCTCCATGAATAGGTGCTGGCTGTGTTAACAGTCAAGAGAGCTCACAGCTGATCCATTTTCTTTTCTCTATTGAAAAGAAAAAAAGTCAATAGATATAAAGAGAGTAAGTAATAAATATTTCTACACTGCACTGATGAGGCATTCTTGGAAAACAGCAAGCTAAACAACTCTACATAATTCAGAAGATGGAAAAGTGGACTAAGAGTCAGGAAATAATTATGAGAGCTGGGAGAAAATTTTCTTTCAGTGACTAGATTTGAAGCAGAAATTGTTAGTAAAAGATGTCTGTTTCTGAGGAATTTATTTGTGATTTTCTTAGAATAATAAAAGCACGTGAAAATACAAGGGGCCGTGATTTGGAAATGCACCTGGCAGGGCTCCAAGGAGTTGTCATTTAAATACCTGTGTGCACACGAGGGTTGGGGCTCACAATCCAGAGAGTGCATCCACAGTGTCCCTCGGCAATGGGACTCCTGCGATAATGCTTCGAGCATGCGGTGGCAGGAGAGTGGAGCACCCTGTGCCAAATACCGTACTTTCTAAACATATGTGCAATGGGGATAAATGCCAGCACAGCCTAAAATGCCTTTTGTTAGCCAGAGTAAAGAGTCTGTCTGTCTTGTTAAATGCTCTGGTATGGAAGGGAAAAAAAAATTCTCAAAGCTATAAAAAGACTCTCCAAAAGAGGCGGTGGGGAGAAGTGGGAGGAGACACAGATGAAGTTTAGATTTAGAATGTTAAAAAAAAATGATTATTTTATCCAAATCAGCCGGATGGTTATTTCTTTTCGCGTATTATTGCCACCAGAACCTCAGCCTTCCTCTAAATCAACTCAGCATTTCATCAAGAAGCCTATTCTTTGCTATAAGAGACCAAGAGTGCACAATTATGGGTTTCTTTTCCTCCTTGCATAATAAGATTGGGAGATTATCATCAAGTTTCTATTCAGATTTTAGGAAGGCTTTTTTATTTTATTTTTAAAACCCATCTTTGTCTGTAAGAGCTCCCTGTTCAGGCCAGCATGCTGTAATGATTACTGCTGTAAAGGCTTCAGTGGAGATGTGCTCTATTTCATTCTCAATGAGGGTTGATGGCATTTTGAGAGGCTCAGAATATCCTTTGATTACTGTATAAAACAGATTGGGGAAGATGGCAATGCAGCGTGTGGCATAGGAGGGGGCCACTGCTCCGACTGTTGCTCATCAACTTTCTTTGTGCCTTTTTTTGTCTGCCATGTCGCAATCACAAACGATGACCGTGTTGTGGTTTTGGTCCCGTTCCCCATCTTCTCCCTGTTTGGGGATTTGAAGCTCAAGGTTTGTACAGAAAAGGAGCTGCTGCTGCTCCTGTGTTTTGGACAGATGCTACATCATATGAGGTGGAGTAGCGCCTTGACCCTTCTCTCCCCCAGGGAATTGTTAGAGTGGCTAGGAAATGGTATGTTGTCTCTTGTAAACTGTGGAGAATTGGCCCAGTGCTAGAAGGTGCCATTTACTGTAAAACGGCTTGGAGAGTGTATTAAAAAAGGAGAAACGGAAAGCTAGTCATGGGTGACAGGGAGGATATGGGAGTGAAAGAGATCAGAAGAGAAAGACAGACACACGCAAGCTGCCTCTCTTCCTGCTCTCCTGTCTGACACTCACAGTGCGTTAATACAAATTAATAGGGAAAAGGAATTCTTGCATTTTCATTCTTGTGTCCTGCTTAGATCAAATTACAGACCGTGCCAGCTGAAATCTGTTTGCCAGCCGTTCTGAAGGTTGGAAGGACAAAGGTTTCTGAGGTTTGCAGGACAAGGGGGTTTCCAGGGAAGGGTTTTGATGCCATACAGAAAGAGACTGCTTTTATTCCCAGCCCAGGTATAGGAGATGGAGCTATGGCCTGCCAGTGTGCCTGGAAGCTGAGTTTCGTGGCTGCACCATGCATCCCTTAACAGGTTATTACACACACGTATCCAAAACCACTTTCAGAGGATGTACATCTCCAGTATGCTGTGCTTGTCTTTCTGTATGCTGATGAAATGATGCAGGGTGCCAGCAATGACCTGTACCTAGTGCCGAGCTGTGCCACTTGGCAGTGACGCTAATAGGAACTTTTCTTCGTAGTCCTAGAGGAAAGTGCCCAGCGGCGAATGGAGTTTTCTTAAGTAGGATCAGGAGCCCAGGCTGTTGCCGGACTCGTGTCAGCTGCTGCAAGCTGGAGGGACGGATATGGTTTAACTGTAACGGCCCAGGGGGGCGTCTAATCCTTTCTTTTTATATATGGCTCTGCTCTGAGCAGGGGCTAGGACCAGAAATCTCCAGAGGTCTGCAAAACCTTCTAGCTATTACTATACAAACAGCATTTCATTTCTATTTAACATTACACAGCAATCTCATGGTACATGTTTTTTCTTCCCTTTGATTTTTGTCTCAGACATGTTTGCTGTGAGCTCTCTGACGCAGGGCAGAGTAAGCTATTAGCTCTGCGGTCAGAGGGAAGCAGGACCACTCCTGAGCAGAGGTGGCTGCTCTCCTGGGTGGTCTTTCCTATTTGAATTTCAGTTCAGATCAGTTGTAAATACCAGGCTGCTCCCTTGAAATGTAGCTGGAGTTTGCTCGGGGCTGGTGGGACAGCCCTGTGTTGTGTGCTCTGCCTGCAGCCCAACCAGAGCATCCCAAATGTGTTATTCAGATCCACTCGCATAAATCAGCTGTCCTTTTTCCTAGAGAACTGCTGAAGTCTTGGTGCTCACAGCAAGATCTGCTCAGCCTGGTACGTTAGGGCGCTGTGGTTTGGTGACTCAAGCCTGCGTACTAACTTGGTTTCATATCAGGTAGCCAGTTTCTAGGGGAAGGAAGAGAGTGAGTTATTTCTGGGGGCAGACAGCCCAGGACTGAACTGGTACAAAGAAGTGTTGCAGGGCTTGATCAAAACAGATAATCCCTGTGTTGCCTGAAGCATGGACCATGAGACGCCCTTGAACAGGACTTGTGAGGACCATTGCAGTGAGAAGGTGGAAGTGTTTTACTCCTGCTTTACGGTTTGGTGCTTTTTGTGTATGAGAGCAGAAGGAGAGTGAAAGGGAATTGGGTTTTCACATGGATAGGGGCAGTATCAGAGAGGGTTCAAACGTGTGTGTACACTGATGTTGGCAGAGCCTTGCCTTTAGTAAAGAAAAATCTTTCAGTCCCATGAGCTTAGCAGACTGCTTAAGAGCAAGAAACAGTAATAATTATGCAACCCTATCGTATGTGTGTGCACGCCTCGGGTGACAAGGAAAATCAGCTCTGTGGCAGCGAGGGTGCTGTTGGGAGGCTGTGCTAGCAAGCAAAGCATGGGGGGTACCAGATCATGCTGCAAGATAAAGTTTTATTTATTTTCTATTTGGTGATAGTCCTGTACCACTCATAATCCCACATCACTGAGTACCTTCAGCAATTCTTCCACCTGAAATCTGCTGTGGGTGCAGCTTCGAAGGCAGCTGCGGTCAGCGTAGGGCTGGTGTGGGATGAGCTGCAACGCAGGCAGGGGGAGGAACACAGCCCTGGGTGCCATGCTGCAGGCACGGCACTAGACTCAGAAGAGACAAGGCAGAGGCATATTCACACAACTGCATAAATATGAGCGGCAGGACCCAACAAGGCTTTGATTTCATTACAGTTTAACATGTAGCCGGAAAATATTATGTCCCTGCTATAAAGGAGGAGATATTTACCTTTAGGAGATTTTAGAAGCAAAGGATTGGAAAATGAAATTAATGAATAGAAAGCAGTAACACAAGCCAATATTCACAGAAGTGTTATTTACCTCTCTTTTATCAAGGCTCATTTTGCACAAACATTAGTGGTTCTAATAGCTGATATGTCACTGGTATTTAATACCAAAGGCCTTCTAAAAAGACTTTAGGGGACATTTGCTTGTTTTTTATCTTTTCTCCCTGATGTCATGTTTATGCCTAAAATTCAATCATGTACATAAAGAATGAAATTTCAGGCATTTCTGGTTATGGCTGCTCATGGGCAGTTAAAAAGGCTAGTCTCCTTCTGGAGGATGCTTAGAGTTTAAATGCTGATGGATGTACACACTCCAGAGCGAATGTATATAATGCATATTACACTATCAAAGGGGGGGTGATTATTGAGTCATCTTTTTTTTTTTTTTCAGTGTGCAAGGTGAGAATTTTTAAGTAGGCTTATGTAGTGAGGCCTTTGAGCAGCCAGACTCTGAAGTCTCTGTCCATCTCAACATCCTAGAGATCTAGATCATTTGGGTCAGAATTTCAGGATCATAAATCCAAAAATCTAGATCTTCTCAGTAAAGGAACATCAGCTCTTTTTTTTCAAGATAGTATTTAAGGTGCAAAAACGTCAACAAAAAAAAAAAAAAAAAAGTAAATCGGATCACAGATACAAATCAAGTTATTTAAGTTTTACTTGGTAAGGTCCAAATGTATTTTCTGCATATGTGATTCATGTCCTGACCAATAAGAGTTGGCTGGGGCTTTCAGTACTTATCTTGGAAGCCTACAAAACGATGACATCATGTTGCAATTAGTAGGCAATTTAAAGACATTCAAACAATTATATCACATTTTCAGCCCCACTAATTGGCACCACAGCTGCTTTCTTTGCCTCCTTTTTCTTGAACAGTGACCACAGGTTATTAACTCATGGGGGAAAACAGTAAAGAATTTTAAAAGTGTGCAGACACCAGTGGTTTGGAGAAGGGCCAAGCTGTAAGGCTCTGTGTTAAGGGTGTTACAAGACAGCTATGTTTAGTACAGAGCTAAAGGGGAGGCATGAAGAAAATACCATTACTGTGATCTTAGCTGGCAGGTCACTGATTGGGAAGGGTCTTGTAAGCAAAAATAGCAATAAATGCATTAATGCTAGTCCATTCTCTCCTGACATCTTGGGACAGGGCTATTCTAAGAGGACCTGTTATTATGTAGTTATGGTTGCGTAGTATGTATTTAAATGTTAGTGTCACAGCCAAGAAGATCTAAAGATAGGGTGGTGGGTTTAGCCTTTTGTGATGAGGGTGGAGCAAAGCACGCCCACAGATAGATAATGTGGCCATCCTAGAACAGTATTTTTATAAGTTGCTGATCATCTAGACATTTGCTGGCAGAGGAGCATAGTCCTGTGTACTGAAGGCAAGCCCATTGACAAAAGACTTGCCTTTCTAAGTTACCCTTAAGAGATCACTGTGGGCTGTGAACTAAAAGTAGTTCAAGACAGTTCTCCCCTTCTTCATCCAGCATCAATGAACCACAAGTTGAAATTCATGGGAGTGCCTCTATGAAAACAGAAAGGTGTAACTTAAAGGTGTGTGATATAGCACGGTGTAGTACCGAATAGAAAAGGAGTGGTTACAGTCAGAGGCTCAGTGTCTGTGAAGAGCTGATGCGTGCTGCTTGTTTGGACAGCAGCAAACTCCACGCCCCTGCATTTAATAACAACACAGTATTGCTACAGCTCTTTTCACTCTCCTGCGCTCTGGAGGCCTGTAGCCACTTTGGAAACGAAAAGAAGCAAACCCGTTCTTTGGAGGTTTGCGGGTGAGGGGGCTCAGAGAGGATCTGACCTCTGCAGTCAGAGCATCTTCGGTTTCCATGGTGTTCCCTGTTTAAAGGGACCTTCCCGATTGTCCCAAAAAAGCCTGTTGCAGAAGACTGCCAAGTTATAAGCTTGCTGCATAGTCTATATCCACGTGTGTATTGAGGACCTTGATATCTGCTCTCTTTGGAAAAAAAAAAAAAAAAAAGTAATATCTGGTAAAGTTCTCTCTTCTGTTATGATCTCTCTCAAGTGTGATCATCTCAGCCAAGCAACTGCTGGCTTTGGTTTTTACTCCCTGCTTGTGATCCTTTCTTGGCTGCTCTTCTGGATACAAGTACACTTGTCTTGAAGAAGAGAGAGCCCACACGCAGATGGGGCAGCACTGAGGTTTCCAGGCTGGTCCAACCAAGCCCTCTGCCATCTCTTTCTGCACTGCCTTAGGCAGCACTTTCTTTGCGGTTGGCATCATCCTCGCTTCTCCAGCTGTCAGCAGCTGCAGCTGGGTCAGAGGCCAAAGCTGCTCCCAGGCCTAGAGCTTGCGTTTAAGCTCTGCTTTTCAAATGTAATGAACTCTTTGGCAAAAGCTTAGAGAAATCAGTCACAGTTGGCCTAGATGTCAGTGGTGTCTCAGCCCCTCCTGCCTCAGCCCTGTTACCCACCCACAGAGCCCTTGGAGCTCGGGCTGGCTGCAGAAGGCAGAGCCCTGCCACTTGTGCTGAGGGTGGACCAGTGGCTACTCGGCTCCCTCTGCATCAGCTGGACCAGGCCTGCATTTGGCCATTTGGTTCGAGAGCGAGTTGCTGGAAGCAGAGGAGATTCAAGTTTAGCTCCAGCATCTAGAGAAGCTGGTGTTGCAGTGCTTCCAGACTTATCTTTTGTCCCTGGGCCTGCCGTTTCTGCCTGTCACATTTAGATCTTATTACCATCTCTCCCTTCCTGCTCAGACTTCTGTCACAGGCCAACCCTTTTTCCTTCCCTGCGCCTCACAGTCTCTCTCTCTTGCCATTGCCCTGTGTTCCTTCACAAGCCACCATTCCTGGACTCCTGCCCATCCCTGCTGCCAGCTCCTCCAGCATCACTTTCCTTGCAAGCTTCTCAACTCCTTTGCAGCCTGCTCAGGCTGCTGTTTCCTCCTCCTCCCCAGGGCAGTCTGAGCAGGGGGGTCACTGAGACTGTAGGAAAGATTCTCTCCTGTGTTACCTTCCAGCACCTGGTTTCCCTGGGGAGAAGCAACTACAGAGAGAGTCCCGCTCAAGCCTTGCTAAGGGATGGTGCAGACAGACAATTCAGCTAACAAAGGTTTTCCTGTGTTTTGTAATTTGCAACCCAGAACCTTTTTAGATCATTACTTGACTAAATATGGATGAATTTTCATGGAGACATGGAGAAAAGTATATGTCTAACTGTGGCTCATCACCACATTTACACAAGGCGCTAGAGCTGAGTAACAAAATGGCTGCAGGGATATTTCAAATAGAAGCAAGTGGGCATAGTTTTGATCACCAGAAAAGTGTCTTCAGACAGACAGCATGCATTAAAAAAAAAAAAAAAAAAAAAAAAAAAAAAGAAAGAAGAGTTTGTTTGTTTTTCAGGTTTTTCCCGATGCAGGTATTTTGCTTAAACACAAAACATTCCTTTATAAATTAAGATATTTGACAGTGACCATCAACTCCATCTTGATGTTTTGGCAAGAAGTTTAAATGAGAAAGATTGACTTTAGTACACCCAGTCGTTACACTGTGAGGCTGCATGTTGCCTTTTCTTTTAATTTTGGAATGTTTCTTGGTATGGATATGTTTTTGAAACTGATTCTGATGAATGACATGTCTTCTAAAGTGGAATGTTCTCAGGGTGGTTAGACTTCTCTCCCAAGGCAGTTGATCTTTCCTTCCTTTCCTTGGCCTATAGGAAAGAGGGGGAGAATCTTTTCAGTAGGGACAACGGTGACAGGACAAGGGGTGATGGTTTTAAGCTGAAACAGGGTAGGTTTAGATTAGAAGTAAGGAGACAATTCTTTACAATGAGGGTGGTGAAGCACTGTAAGGGGATGCCCAGAGAGGTGGTGGATGCCCCATCCCTGGAAACATTCAAGCCCAGGTTGAACGGGGCTCTGAGCAACCTGATCTGGGTAATGGTGTCCCTGCTCACTGCAGGGGGTTGGACTAGATGACTGCTAGTGGTCCCTTCCAACCCAAAACATTCTATTCTATGATTCTAATTTATCTCAAGTTTAGACCTTTTTTCAAGCCCTGACTTTTTCTCTCCCCCAACTAGGACATAAGGGAAATACAGTAAAGTTTTTGAAACAAAATGGGAAACACTAATTATGAAGAACTGATCTTGTAGTTTCAAAAATAACATTTTGGCAGTAGAAAAACACATGAAATATCAAAGAGTTCTTTGTTTTATTTTTATTTTCCTCCAAAAATCAGCATCTCCTGAGTGCAAAACAGGCCAGTTTTGAGTAGCAGTAATAGGTATAAATGCAGCCACTGTGCTGGTGATGTCACAGCAGTTCAGGGTCCATGGGACAGTGTAAGATGGTTCCAGAAACCAGTATCAAAATGAAGATCTTTGCATGAATACTTTGATGTACAACCTCCAGACTTCTCAGTAAAACCCCTTAGCCTATGATACAGAGGTAAGATTAGCAGGGTGGTATGTGTTGAGAGCCAGACCATGGCATGTTGGAGTCTCAAAATCCAGGAGCTGCAGTGCTATTTGGGTTTTCCAAAGCTTAGGAACCGTTTTCCCTGTGATACCTCAGCTGGCTGTGACAGTCCAGTTGGCAGTCCCGCTCCCTCCTGCCCTCCTCGTTATCATCCCCTGCTTTGTCCCTGGGAAAAGGAAGCCTTGGCTTGGAGCTGGACGCTTTCTGTGCTTCTACTGCCCTGTGTTTCCTCTGAAGTTGAGTGCACCACCTGTCATTCTTTCTGTACAATCCGCCTTTCCAAAAACTAGATTTGCAGGATATGCAGCTGTCAGCAGGTGTCACATGGCACTTCCCCTTAGCAAGAGGAACTCAGTAGACCTCCCTAAGACTGGTGAGGCACACAGCTGGTGAGACATTTGCCATGATTGAATTCTTCACATTTCGGATTCAGTTAGGAAATCTAACTGATGTGCATGTTTCTCCCCTTAGCTCATACAGCTCATGTGACTTGTTTCGTTCATGTGACCTCTTATTACGTATCCATCATTCCATTTTTCTTTCCTATTAGAGTGAAATTGGACACAGCCCTCCTCCTGCCTACACCCCTATGTCAGGAGTAAGTATTTCACATTCAACCTTCATCCTTTAGGTTTTCCTCCTTCCTTCACTACGTATTTTCTGTTTCAAACCCCTTTTTCCTGCATAAATGGCCCAAAAGCCAACAGTGAATGAAGTGTGTATGTAAGCAATCAAATAGCCAGGATCTCTACATGCAGCCTGGATTGATGTGCAAGCTCTATGGACCCACACCCAAAATTCTGCTAACTGACAGCTTTTCTTGAAAAACCATTTAGGTAACAGGCTTGGATGAATCTATACATTTTATCTTCCTATTTGTCGGTCATGATGTTGAAATACCCTTGCACACCCTTGCTGACAAGCAAAATGGCAGGTTGAGTTGAGGTACCAATAGGAAGACAGTTCACCGGGCTGAAATGCACTACCTGATGGAATTGCATGGTGTTTGGGTGGCCATGTGATTGTCACCGCAGGGAACCCTAAAAGTAGGTCCCCCAGGAATAAACAGAGTTCAGAGATGATAACATCCTCTTTCCGCAGTCCCCCTTGCAGAAGGAGATTTCACTAATGTGAGGTTTAAGGGTTTTGTTCAGAAATCAGGGGAGATCTTTGACATAGTAGAAGAGGAGATTCCATGTTTGCCTCTTGCAGCTGTGCACATCCAACCTCCGGTGGGGAGCGAGGGAGCAGCTGCGTGATACTTAGTTGCGGCTAGGGTTAAACCACAACACACGTCTGAGTAGGAGACAAGTTTTCCTGCCCCATTTCCAGCCCAGCTTGCTCTCCTCGCTGCACCAACGGTGCCTCCCTGGGCGGGGAAGCGGGCTCAGCACCACTGGGCGGACTGATGCTTTGCGGGTCCGCCGCAGGGCCTGTGCTGCTGCCGATCCCGCAGCGCGGGAAGCGCAGTAGTCTGCAGGACGGAGAGGGCTTCTGCTGCCCGCTGAAATGCATCTTTGAGCAAGCGTGGCAGGAAAGGCAGCAGAGGAGCCACAGAGGTGACTTGCTGCTGAATCTTCTCTCCCTTCAGAGCCTCCTTTCTCATGCTGCCTTTTCTTTTTCAACAGAACCAGTTTGTGTATAGAGATGGTGGCTATGCCGCAGAAGTGCCGATGCCATACAGAGCTCCTGGCTGCATAATACCAGAAGCCCCAGTTGCTCAGGGGGCCACAGCAGAGATCTTTGAAGATACTTGTTGTAACGGCACACTACGAAAACAGGTGGCAACCCTGGCTAAAGAGGACAGCAGCACCCAGAGGTACAGCGCTGATCCCACGGTCTTCATACCTGAGCGGGTCGTCCGGGGAGAGCTGGATGAGGATGGGTACATGACACCAATGCGAGACAAACCTAAAACAGGTAAAAAATTGTCTTTCTGGAGAATTCCTGGTCTAGTCTGACTGCATTCTATTTTTTCGTACATCGGCAGCTTTTCACAAAAAATGGCTTTATTGAGTAACCCAGGAAGGTTGAAACATTCTGACTAGGTTAATATTTCTTTGAATGGGGATTCATTTTTTCTCTGGTTAATTTTCTACTTAGAAAATCTCAAATGTGCCAAAATGTCGAGTTTGGTAATTCCCCCTTTTACTTTTCTTTCTGGGAAATAACAAGAGAGAGGAATGAAAAAAAACCCAACCCCCCCGTTCTTATCCAAACAGAAATCTTCTGTTATTTCCAAGAAAATGATCCATCTTAGGCCAGCCATAGTCTCTACTTTGCTTTGTTTATTGATCTTCTTTATCTTCATGGCGTTGTGCTTGGTAAATGTCATGTTGAACATATCACAGAACCGATACACACAGTTGGCATTTTATACCCAGGAGAAGTCCGGGATTGAAAGAACAAGATGTGCTTCAGAGAGACCATCACTGCAAGGCGAAGTTGGCCTAGATCTGTGCCAGCTCAGACAGCTACACTTCCCAGTTTGCCATCATTCGCTTCTTACTTTTTAAATAGTGACAGTAATCATTTAGATGTAAGGGGATGTGTCATTAGAAATTGCTTTCAAACCTTTGCATTAGCTTTAAAGAAATTAATTAACGCAAGTGTAAATGCCAAGTAAGTACTGAGTTTGCTTCAGAATTTGCAAGCCAGTTTGTACCCTTTGTGTTACATGGTGGGAACTTGTATCTTCACATACAGGTTCGCCCTGGGGAGCCTCACAGTTTAACACTTCACAGGTGCTACCTGAGGCCTCAGGGCTGCGGTAGTAGCACCTCCTCCCTTTCTGACTGTCTGCAGACACGGGGATGTCACAGCGCGGCCGCAATGCTGCCTGCTCTCTGTCAGCTGGGGGATTCAAATCAAAGCACTGCTTGGTTGTCATTGCTAAAAAAAAAATGCTCTCACTATGCTCTTGGTACAGGCACATGTGCCCGTTCCACCTCTCAGATTCAGCGACGTTTCAGCCGTGTGGTCAAAAGTATTTGCTAAGTCTTGAACTTTTGTATTGAATAGTTTTGGCCCTGACCTGGATATAAACAGAGCTGAAGGGAGGACCATAGCCACCCTCTTATAACAGACAGGAGCCTGTTTCCTTGCAGGCAGGACTCTGTGGGGAGGTGTTTCTAGAGCCCATGACCAGAGCCATGCCACTGGAAATGGAGGTCTTGTGCTGGCAGCCCTGTGCAGCACAGGCAGGCTGAGAGATCGTCCCTCACGAATAGCGGTGGCTCGCGGACCCTGTCTTGTAGGAAACCTCTAGGCTGTGAGATGAAAGGCAGAATTAATCCTGGAAGTGGGTTTGAGCTAATCATTTCGAGCCTTGGATGAAGCGGATGCTTTTGCCTATCTTGCTGCAATGGTTCCGCCCCGGTTCCTTGTGTCCCCGGCTCACCTCCAAGCCGTTCCCTTTGCAGCCCACTTGCAGTGCCAGCGGCCTCCCTCCTGCCCAAGCTGACTGGCGTTCTGTTTTGCAGCAAGACCTTGTTACACACAGAGCAAGGCGGGACGTGACACTCAATGAATCCGTTGCTCTGTGGCTCAGTTGCCTGCGTGTGACCATGGGAGAGACTTTACTACGCCTGCATTTCTAACCTAGGACAGCCAGTCTCTTTATGGTTCTCTTCCCTCCCCACCTCGTCTAGCTTTCTACGCGAGCTGTGTATGCCTTAAAACCTTTGTGCAATTCAGCTACAAGTTTTTGTGATGTTAATCCACAGAAAGTGTTTTGAAGCAACTGTAACCTGCTCCAAGTCCTGTTTTGGAGCTGATGTACGACTCTCTTGTACCCTTTCCAGGGCTCATTTAAATAATTTTTTTCATAATGCTTCGAAGCCCTTTGTCCTTCAGGGATGGAAGGTTTTTAATCAGGCAAATTGTTCTGTTAGAAACAAAGCTGTCTTAGAACTTAACCCTTGGGGATGGTTTTTGTGCAGAGAGGCTTAACTAAGATTTCTATAGAGCTTTCTGGATGGAAAGACTGTGGAGCAGAGGGTTTGACTGATACGTCCAAGGTTGCGCAGAGTCGGCAGCAGAGGCAGAAGTTGCTTGATGTGTTTGGCTCGGTAACTCAAACTCTGAGAGGAAGGCCGGGATCCAACAAGGCACACGGGTGATGGCTCAGCGAGAGCTGTAGTTTAGTTTCCAGCTTTGTTGGAATGAGTGGCTGGGGTGGGAGGACACACAAGGCCAAATACTGCTTCTGGTAGAGCCTGGTAGTAACACACACATGATACTTGCTACACGGATGGATTACTCCCTCTCTTTGCTGATTTATTTTTAATCTTTCCTTAGATTACCTAAACCCGGTGGAAGAGAACCCATTTGTTTCCCGACGAAAGAATGGAGATCTCCAAGCTGTGGATAACCCAGAGTACCACAACGCTCCGAACGGGCAGCCCAAAGCAGAGGATGAGTACGTGAACGAGCCGTTGTACCTCAACACCTTTGCAAACACCTTGGAAAATGCCGAGTACCTGAAGAACAATTTGCCAGAGAAAGCCAAGAAGGCCTTTGACAACCCAGACTACTGGAATCACAGCCTGCCCCCACGAAGCACCCTCCAGCACCCGGACTACCTGCAAGAGTACAGCACAAAATACTTTTACAAACAGAATGGACGGATCCGGCCCATTGTGGCAGAGAATCCTGAATACCTCTCCGAGTTCTCCCTGAAGCCTGGCACTGTGCTGCCCCCACCACCCTACAGACACCGAAATACAGTGGTGTAGTGACCGCGGTCTTACAGAAGTGGAAAGGCAACCCCTTCTCGCTGCCTCGCTCTTTCTCCCTTGCCCTCCTTTTCTCTCTCTCCCCTCCCTCCCTCTCTTTCTTTCTCCCATGAGCTTCCTCTTCTTGCCAGCTCACTCATTTTTGATATTTCCAAATGAAAGAATGTCTTGGAGTCGTTTGCAGATTGGGTCGGGAACCAGGACGGAAGGAAGGAAGGAAAGAGACTGAAAGAAGGCATGTACAACCTGGCGTTTCTCACTTTCCGCAGATCCAGAGGGTCGGACAGTCAGAGAAGCCAGACGGTACCAGTAAAGGCCCGTGGCAGTGTTGCCAGCTGTCAAGGTAGTTCTCAGTGATTCAACCGAG
>KL269232.1:41748-85947 GCA_000699545.1 Podiceps cristatus | reverse complement strand
GGAGCGCGGTCGCGCAGCAGCCGCCGGGTGCGCGCGGGGTATCGCTCCAGTAAGTAGTTTTGCTGTGTATTTGTAGGTAAATCTGTGTATCTTCTCCAACGTACAGCTATGCGGTAGGCTGGTGCTGGTGGGATACCCAGGTGAGGGGGACGCTCTTGGCCTCCCCGAAAGAGGAGAAAACTGCCCCTTATTTACTAGTTTTATCAAATGGGCGCTTTTTCTGTCATTTACACACACACACACACACACACACAGCCCGAGTGGCCAAATCAAAACAATTCCTTTCTATTCTTTTTTCCAAAACTTTTTGGTTCTTCGATTTTGAAAGTTTGTGTTTAACACTAGATCTTTTGAGACTTTTTTAAATATATATATATACACACACACACTTTTTTTTTTCTGTCTTTCCAGTTCTATGTTATGTCTTATGATCAAAACCTTAGCGTCTTCATCAGATTTTTTTTTTTTTTATTTTTCACAACAGCAAAATAAAGTTCACCATTCAGATGTGTTGCAAAACCTTTCATTTTCTAAATGAATATCTTTTGTCTTTATTTTCTTTCATGTTGACTTTTTTCTTTTATGGTGGCCTTATCCTCTAAAATGCTCTTTAAATAATTTATTAAGCGATGCAGAACAAAAGATTCCTGCCTTTCTGAGGAATTATTTTTCATGATTTAGAAGTGTGCTGCAATCCTACACAAAAAGAATTTGCCATCCTTGTGTGAAAGCTTGTTTTAAATGAAACTTTACACATTCCCTTTTGTGCTACGATTACAAGTCTTAATGACATTCTAACTTCATGTTTGACATTGCTTGTGGATAGGTTTGGGGCCATGTGTATTTCGAAACACTGGGGCAAAGGCATTTGTATCTGCAGCTAATGAGTCAGTAATGACTTAGACACGCGAGGCGTTGATTCCCGTGGTGACAGTGTACCAGAAGGTGTATTTTCTGAGAATCTCAAGAAAAACAGTTGATGCTGGTACTCTCTGCTTCCGTGAGACGCTGCGGCTCTCTTGGAGCGCGTATAAAACTTTCTTTGTTACCGCAAAGTAAAGAGGCGGTTTTAGGTGCAGCAGGAGGAGCCGGTACGTGTATGAGGGGTCTGGTACTGCTGTAGAGAAGTCGGTGATGGGCACAGGCTGTGAAATAGGGGGTTAAAAAACGTCCGGGTACAGCGGTAAGGAGGTAGCATTTACCAGCAAACGTATAGGCTGTATGGCCGCCTTTAGCCTCTTGTGTCCTAGGCTGAAATGGGAAATGTTTTCTTCCCCTGAACCACCTGAATCACTTTCTTTTGGTGATTGCAAGAAATATTGCTCTTAATGGGAATGTTTAATTTGGATCTAGTCATAGAAAAATCAGGCTGCCTTTTTATTTTTTTTTATTTTTTTTTTAATATACATACAATGAAACAGTAACTTGTCTGGAAAGGAGGGGTTACCATTTCCTGCATGTTCTGCAGCTGTACTGGGGCACTGGCTACACTTCAGTCCTGAGAGAAGCCTGTATGGTTTTCAGTACGTTAACCACTCTTCCGAAGAACAGTGTAATCGGGTTTCCTATAAGAGTAGCTTATTGAGGTGATAAGTTCAAGTACCCCACGTTCTGTCAGATGTATGATGTAACTTTAATACCTGCTGTAAATGCAGGTCTCCTGGGGTTACGTTTGCATAATGTGGAGTACTTTAATAATAAATGTGGAGTGAGAGTAGTGTGAGCCATTCTTACTCCTGAAGCTTTCTTCTGCATTACGAGGTTGTGCATGAGATGCGACTTTGCTGTAGTTCCCTACAGAATTTGGGAAGGGCCGTATTCAGCCCTAACGTAACGACCCGCTTTGTGCGAGTTGCTGAATGCTGCTTTCTACAACCTGTTTTTGGGGTAGGTCTCTGTAGAAAAGCCCGATTTACACAGAACCTTGGAAAGCTGTGAGTCTTGCTAGGAGTCAGCACAATCCAGTGCACGTAGTTACTGTCTTGCAATGGGTCTTTTTAGTGAAATTATCCTCTCTCGTAAAGACTGTGGTGGTGTCACTGGAGTTGTGCAGATGTAACAGAAGTACCAAAATCTATTTTTAAAGAAATAGTGGTTTTTTTTTTCCACATCTTTTCTTAAGCCAAAGAGGAAAGTAACTGCTCGGTTCAGAGTTTGTTGGCCCCACTTACAAGTCCTGCCTAGAAAACCCAGTGATGACAGGTTTGCTCAAAATTTGGCTGCTTTTAAATCTGGCTGTGGATACTTGAGAATTAACTATCCCAATCTAAATAAAGCTTATGGATTAACATAATGAAGTCAGGGATGTGCACCTTTACTTTCTGCAAAACGCTGCATTAACAGTGAATGTATACGTAGAAGATTATAGCATTGATTTTTTTTTAATTTATCTTTTTTTCTTTTTAATTGTGTGAGTGTTAGAGAGCTGCAAGGTGCTGTAAGCCCAGGTAGCCTCCAAGCTGTCTCATAACGGTAGACTGGCAGAGCCTCTGCTCCAGCGCGGGGGCTACTGGGGGTAGCAGGTGGCTTGTTTCAGAGAGCAGCCTTGTCCCAGCTGTGTTGATGGCTTCAAGCACGGGGCAGGTTCCCGTGTCTCTTCTCCTTTCGCACTCTCTGGGGTCAGCAGGAGTACAAGGACCTGGGCAGCAGCAGCTCAGCGTCCTGCAGTGGTACTCGGATGCTCGGTAACAGCTCTTCTTTATGCAGGTTAGTTATGTGCTGAAGAAACCCTCCCGGGTAAATTCCCACCCGTGACGTTCTGTCCGTGCCCCGTAGCTGGCGTGCGGAGAGCCGCGTGTGTGGCAGGACGAGTGACTTTCCCCAGTTCTCCCTCAAAAGGCTTTTGCTTTGCACTTTGAGAACAGTATACCCAGTGTCCTTAGTGACTTGTGCTGCGTGGGGCTGTATCAACATGAGCCATTTGGAATGAAATGTTTGTTAACCTATTATTCGGGGGAGAGGCGTGGGGCGATAGGAGAATATAGGGCATTAGAAAGTGAGCCAAGACCTGCTGAAATCCTTGTACTTTGGATCTGGGCCTTACAGAGCTCGTGCTGTCTGGTATTACAGCCAGACTCTTTCCAGAGGCCACTTTGCAATTTGTGTGGCTCCTCCAAGGAAAGTCAGGGGACGGAGTAGAGAATCTGAAACTAAATCTGAGGAATGGATTCAGCTGCATTTGTTTTATTTTTTACCAGTTGGGTTATGTACTGCTGCCTTTCCTATCAAAGGGGGGGGAATGTATTTTCCTCTCTCTGTGCTCTTAGTGCAAGAAACTTTGATAGATTTGCCCAGAAGTCTGATAACCTCAGCCACAAGCAGTGAAAAAATGCAGAGTATATTTTCTTCCCCAGAAAGCAAAATAGGAGGAGGAGTATTTTTGAAGCTGATAGCTTCAAATCTGAGAAGAGCATATTGAAATATGACAGTAAGGGTGAAGACTTTGGAAGTAAAGGTACTATTCTAATTTAGTGACAGCAGAAAACAAAGCACTTAAAGCACTTGGCAGGAGAAATAGAAGTCAGAATTTTGAGGTATCTATTACTGCTTTTCCTGGCTTTATGGGAATATAGTATAATGCAGCTTATGATTGAAAGCTCTGTAGGAAAGCTGACAAAAATAAAGAAGCTGATCTCAACAGTTATATTTCTATAGAACTGAATCATGAGAAAGTAACTTACTTCAGGGACTGAGGAAGAGCAGCTCAGACGCAACATGTAAGCTGACCATGTCTTGGTCTGAGTCCACCAAATCAAAATTAGCAGCAAGCGCAGACCCGTGTGAGCAGGGGGAAGGGAGCGCCCTGCTAGCACCCTGATCTGCGGCCTGGCCAGCTCAGGTGGGAGGCAGGGCATTTCTTTGTCTTTTTATCAGGAGTTTGGGTGCCAATTCTTTTGCATCCCAGACAAGAAGCCTCAGCAAACTTCACCAGCAGCTGCAGGTTGACATATGAACTTGAGTCTCCCTTCAGGCAGATGTTTGCCAGCAGTAGGGTCTTATTGTGGTTAATTGGGGCTATTTACTTAAGGCATCAGAACTTGTGTTTGTATCTTAAGCGTTTAATGGCACTAAAGAATGAGTAGTTAAACTCAATGGTTTGGTTTTGTTCACTTCACAGTAGAAAGCTCTGTGCCTCCTGTCTGAAATCTGAGGTTGCAGATCCACTTTGAATAGATGCCTGCATCGCCCACTGGAAAGCAACAGCCAAAATCTGAGGCCCGACCCACCCCATATTAATGCTGCAGGGTACAATAGAGACTGAGCTCTTGGCTGAGGTCCTGATCCATTCAAAATTCCCATTGACACCAGTGGGAGTTCTCTGTGTCTGCCTGTGGCATTGCCTCTGATTAGTGGGTGGTTGTTAATGTGCCCATGCTTGGAATATTTACAGTAACTACCTCCTGTTATGACTCATTATCTGTGACTGGTTTTGGTTCCACAAACTACAGTAACTCTTTATAAAAGATACGTTTATAAAAGAAACATCCTTCCCTCTAAATCCCAAGGCGGTGGTCGCTGACATCTCTCAGTAAAACAGCAGCAGTTAGAAAATGGATGTGGCCTTTGAGATCAAGATGCCAGCGGCTTCGTGCCGATGCTCGGTAATAGTTTTCAGCGTCAGCTGAAGAAACGCACATTAAAGAGTATTTCTAGGGACAAGCTCCAAACTCTGGGGTTTGTGATACTGTTGCTTCTTGTATGGCTGCTGTCCACAGCAAAGAACTCGTGTTGTATGGAAGGTAGTAAAAGAGAGTATTTTTTTTTTTGCTTCTAGAGGAAAACTTAGTTGCTTCTTGGCAGCTGCCAGATCTCATCTGCAAAGGCAAAACTCCCAGGCAGATGAAGCCTGGGGGATGAGTAGCCCCACAGAGCATTGCAGGGGGCTGCAAAGGGGTGAGTACCAGCATCCACAGCAGATGCGTAAGGATTCGTATGGCTCAGGCTTCTGGCATCTCTGGTCTGTGGCCACCCACAATGTGCTGGAGACTTGTCATTAAATGTATCTGTGCCGTTTACCGTGATTTCCTGCAAGGCATTGGTCTTACCCCTACGCTTTGGGAATTTTGTGCTGCAGCGTAGTCTAGGGTCAAATGAATGTTAATTTTCTTCCTCTGTTCCTCATTGTGTGTTATTGCTGTAGTGTATTTAGGAAATGAGATGGCTCCAGAGTTACATGAACCACTTCCTCGGGAGCAAAGACGTGACAAATCCTGTTCCTCAGTCTCTTCCCTGCAAGCAGTGAATCCATGTGCTTGTAAAATCCTCCGTGAATCTAGCTGTGTGGTCAATCCTGTGTACGAACAAAACATTTGTAAATCTGGGAGGACGAGCTTCCCATCCTAGATGACCTACAGCTAAGCATTTTCAGACCAGGATCTTTGTGAGTTAATATATATCGGAGAGGAATTGCAGTGTTAATTACTGGATGCTTTTACAGATTCAGTGGTTTCAGATCTATTTTCTGGGACTGAAGCTTTTTTAGCTACTTGGATCCCTCCTAATTGAGCCTGGCTCTGGAGCCTCTGTGCCCCAAACATAGTTTTTCTTTCCTCACTTATGTCTCTTGGCCTAACAAAATTCCTCACTTTTCGCAAAATGTGTCTCGGCCAAACCTACGTGAAAAGACGTGTTAAAAACCGACATGAAACAACTAAAGGAGCGTGTTATTTACGATAATATTTTTATTTTTGTGTGTGATAACTTGCGTAAAGGGTTTCCTTGAATTGGCTGGTCTGGTTTCTGGCTCAATATTTGTATTGTTTTGC
The DNA here is from genome assembly GCA_000699545.1 of Podiceps cristatus. Classification (NCBI taxonomy): domain Eukaryota; kingdom Metazoa; phylum Chordata; class Aves; order Podicipediformes; family Podicipedidae; genus Podiceps; species Podiceps cristatus. The sequence continues at coordinate 80,182 of KL269232.1, read as the reverse complement.
TGAGAGAAATGAAGGCGAAAATAATTTGAATTGCACCCTCAGGCAGGTAACAATTCAGTTTGTTTCATGAAGAGAGTGTAAAGTGAGACTGTTCTCCACTTAATTAGTTTTGTGAGAGTGATGTATAAGGCAAGGTCAGTGCTAAAGGAAGAAAGGGCTGGCATGGATTGAATGCTGCTTACGTTGTTTGAATAATTAGAGCATCATTCTGAGGTGGGAGGGAGCAGAGGGACTGAAACGAAGCGGGAAGAAGAGATACTCCTGAAATAGCAATTGCATTGCTATTGGTCTGGGTTGCATCATGCGTACGCTGTTCAAGATCGACTAAATCCAAACTAGTGGTGGTTCATTACCTTTGACGTTGTGACTGTAGCTGAAATGAAGGTGTATTTATAGAGATTACTCTGTTCTGTGGCCCAAGTAATCTCTGGATGCTTTTTAGCTGAGGCTTGACATAATTGATATACGGCTCTGTTGGTTGCTTTAAGAATAAATTGTTTAACCAGTACTTGGTATTTTTGATACGTGTGCTTTTAGTGACTACCTGATTTAGGACAAATTTCTTCTGTCTTAGTGGGATCAAATCAAACTTATGCGCCATGTAATCCTCATCTGACCTGAGTGGTCCAAGGGCTTTTGTAACGTGACTGCTTCGGTTCTGGGCATCACTCTCAGGTGCCAGCACAGGAACCCAGCAGCGTTGCTGTAGCGCTCTGGTGGGCTCCGGTCTCCCTGTTCGTGTAAGCTTTAACAACCGAGACTGGCAACGCAGATGTGGGATCTCATCAGCAGTAGTGGTAGTACACGTGTGGTTATTTTTCTAGTCATCTTCTTCCTCTGTCCCCTTAAAACATACTGTGCCAAGAGGGAAAATACTCATGTGGTGGGTTGACCTTGGCCAGCTGCCCGACACCCACCCAGCTTCTCTCTCACTCACCCTTTATAGGACGGGGAGAAAACGGCGTGGAAAAAAGCTCATGGGCTGAGATGATCACTCTCAGGTGCCAGCACAGGAACCCAGCAGCGTTGCTGTAGCGCTCTGGTGGGCTCCGGTCTCCCTGTTCGTGTAAGCTTTAACAACCGAGACTGGCAACGCAGATGTGGGATCTCATCAGCAGTAGTGGTAGTACACGTGTGGTTATTTTTCTAGTCATCTTCTTCCTCTGTCCCCTTAAAACATACTGTGCCAAGAGGGAAAATACTCATGTGGTGGGTTGACCTTGGCCAGCTGCCCGACACCCACCCAGCTTCTCTCTCACTCACCCTTTATAGGACAGGGGGAGAAAACGGGGTGGAAAAAAGCTCATGGGCTGAGATGATAAAGCCAGAGGGAGATCACTTACTAATGACTGTCATGGAGAAAACGCTCTTAACTTGGGAAAAATTGATGTATTGCTAATTAAAATGGAGTTGGATGGTGAGAAATAAAGACAAAGACTAGAACGCCTTTTCCCCGGGGTGAACCTCACTCCTTCATTCCCAACTCTTGTGCCTCCTCCCCCCGCTCAGCAGTGCAGCAGGGATGGGGAATGGGGGCTGTGGTCAGTCCGTAGGGGTGGCCAAGGGAAACTCCTTCCTCCTTCCACTTTTCCCCTGCCCCACTGTGGGTCCTCCCCGTGAGCTGCAGTCCTTCAGGATAAACCTGCTCCAGTGTGGGTCTTCTCCACAGGCTGGGGGGAAGGAATCCCTGCCCGGGGCCTGGAGGGCCTCCTCCCCTCCGCCATCACGGGCCCTGCTGCTCCCAGGGCTGTCCCTCACCCCTTCGCCCCTCACGCCTCAGCCATTTTCCCTCTCTCCAACTCCTCTCCCAGAGGTGCCCCCGCCTGCGGGCGCGGCCGTGCCCTGCGGTGGGGCCATTGGGGAACCCGCTGTGTCTGGCCGGGGCTGTTGTGCCAGCGGGTTCACCTGGGACATCAGCTCCTCAGGCGACAGCTGGGAGCTCTCCAGTTCCAGGAGGTTCATGTGGGTTTTATTCACATGTCTGGTTTAATTATAGAAATTGAAGAGTTCCAAACAGTTTTCCCTTGCCCCCCGTAGCCTAGATTTGAAAATCTAGTAGTAATTAGCACTAGTTTGGTTTTTGTTTAGTTTTTTCCTATTCATTTGGTGTATTGAATCCTTGGAGTTTTTCCTCTACTGTTGGAGGTGTCTTTTTCCTCAAACTTTAGAAGTATTTCTGATTTTTGTTAAATGAAGGGAAGAACTGCAGGACTTTTTCATAAAATAAGACAGACACAATGGGAAGAAAGTCTGAAAGAAGCGGAAAGGAGAGCTTACGGGAGAGGGGTGGGCAGGACAGCTGGGGGAGAAGGGAGTGTTGCAGAGCCAGCTCCAGGTGATCTGCAGCATGTCATCTGCTTGTGCCCGGCCTCTAACACTCTCTCACCTGTCCAGCAGACACATGGAGAGGGAGCTTGCTTCTGAGTCTGTTTGGTTTTGTTTGTTTTTTTTTTTTTTTTTTTTTCAGCTATTTTTCAGGAGTTACCCAAATCTAAGAAGGTGGGAGGCACCTCCCTCTACCCCCACCCCTTTGCATCTCTATGTAGTTCACAGGTACTGGCCGCAATGTTTGTTCAAGTAGCTTAGGCTGGATTTGCTTCCACACATTGTCAATGTGCTGTCAAATTGCTTACGTAGAAACATTTTTTTTCTTTGAATTTTACATCTGCTGTGAATTTCTGTACAGCTATCTTGTATGTTCAATAGACATACAAATTTCTTATGTTGCTCTTATATCTCAATCTGCCCAAGCTGTGCTACAGTGCTGCCTTGAAAATGTTAAATTTTTTAATTGTAATTATGCACAGTGCTCCAAACTGGTGTCACTTACACTTTGTTCCCCTGAGTGCTGGAAGAGAATAAGAAACTATGATGGAGTCAATCACCACTGCAAGCCATTGTCACTTCATATGGGGCACAGCGCTGGAATACCTGAACCGTGAAAGTCTCTTCTAGTGAAATGATGTGATGGTATTTGGGGAGTTGTAGTATAGGTGGGAGTTACAGGCGTTTGTGTTTCCTGGGGAATCATGATTTGTAATTGTTTGAGACCATCATGTAGAGCAGGTGTTCTCTCCTACCCCCCAATGCAGATGTTGAAGTAATATTTCTTCTGACTTTAAATAGGAAAAAGATCTCTGCAACCATACTGATGTACAGTGCGGGTTTGTCATGTGCTCTGCTTTACATTTGCTTCTCATCTTGCGTACCAGTGACTGAACGTTCAGAGCCTGCCAAAAATAGCTAAATGTTTTCAAGTGATTGGGTGAGGAGAACTGGAAGGACTTTCATTTGCAGCTCTTCTTTTCCCCTCTTCCCCCTCTGCCCTCTGTTTGCTTTCTGGAAAAAGGAATGTTATTTTTCTAAATTTATTTTGGTGGAATAAAAGGGGGTAAAAGTGAAGTCAAAAGAGGATCAAATAGAAAGTATCTTCTTGATCACCTAATGGGAAGGCTACAGCAACAGAAAGACTGTCATGCCAGTCCCAGGAGCTCAGAAAAGATTTCTGGGATGAAGTTTGACCTGTTTCTGTTCCACCCCAGGGTCAGGATACCTCCTGGCCAGGCAGGCTGATAAAGTAATAAGTCTATTTTAATGTGGAGTTTGGTTGGTATCCAGCCTGTTGAGATTACAGTCTTGTGTTATTTGGCCACTGGGAAGTTGCATCTTTGGTTTCTTTGGTGGGAAGAGGGGGTTGGATTTTTTGTTTGTTTTGGGGTGTTTGTGGTTTTCTTTTCAAAATATCAGTGCAGAAACCAGTTTTCAAGTTTTGGGTTTATACTTGTGGGTTTGTGAGGAATTTCTATCGTGATTGCTGGGATGTTGGGGAGTAACAAACTGGTATAAATAATAGTCTTTTCATATGGGGTATCCAAGTGGCTATGGAAAGGAGTGAAAGCTTTGTGGCTATTCATGTAGTAACTCATATACAAGGAGAGAACAGCACAGAAGACAGGAGGAAGGTAAAATTGTGCTTTTTCCTAGTGGTGCATTCAAGAACACTAGACATTCTGTTTTAGGACACTTAAGTGGCAGCAGTGAATGTAGAGGAGAGCAGAATGATGCAGAGCTGTGAAGATTGTCAGTTCGGTTTCATGGCAACTTGCAGGGTTTAAACATTTGTATTTGTTCCCCCATGGGGCCATAAGAAAAACTTCTTTGAAGCTACTCAGGAAAAAGAGGCACGCCAGAATTATTTTAACGAAAATGACCTGTCAGGTTTTCCATCTGTGTCCTTGTTCCACCCTTGATCTGAGAAGCCCTCCAGTCAAAACTGGGATGTTTTTGCAAGACTTCTGAGAATGATCAGAAAAATTGGTTAGGCACTTTTGAACAACATTAGGAATAGATTTTGGAATATAATAGTTAAAAAAACCCCCCTGAACTAAGCACGATTTCAAGTCAGTGGCGTGAAGGATGGTAGGAAGCTTTGTAGTGAGGCAGGGAGGTTTTGTACATGCGCCTTTTGTCTGGGAGTGTCTTGTTTTTATTTCACTGCGCATAGTATGGTGAAGGATGAACTTTCAATTGCTTTGCAATTTGTGGAAGGAGTATGAGATGCTGGGAGGAGAATGCAAGGGGGAGAAAGTGTGATAGAGTGGCAGGAGAAAGCAAATCCCGTGAAACTTTGAGTGACAGAAAATTAGCTTTGAAACGGCTCTGGAGAGCACGAGGAAGCTGAAAAATGTAATGGAAGAGGGGATATTACGGGCATAATTTATCACTGTTTCCGGGAGTGTAATAATAGCCTGGCTACGTATTTTCTCACTGCAGAGTATGGATTTATGAAGACCATAAAAGAAGCGATGGGGTAGCGGAGGCGGGAAGTGATCAGTGGAAAGGGTTTCAGTGGAACCAGGGTCAAGGGAGAGATGAAGTGAGCAATGACACAGAGAGGCACAAGGAGGAAAAGAAGCTTATGAATTTGCTGCAACTCCAGGGCTTTTCCTAAGAGGACCAAAGATACGGGTTTATCATCGCTGTTGGCAGGAGCTGTCAAACCATTAGCATGTGAGCCAGTGAGGCTGTTGCAAACACTGAGCCTGTAAAGAGAAATACCTTTGCGTAGCAGGTTAACTTGCTGAGTTGATTGCCTAAGTAGCTTTTCCACCAGTTTAGTGTTTCACAGATTGTCAGAAAAGCACCTAAATAGTGACGTGTCAGGAGAGGCTGAACTTCTGATCAAGAGAACTGGGCTTACAAATTTAGGGGGGAAAAAAAAAAAAAAAAGGTTAAACACCTATGTTGAAAATGGAAGAAGGGAGGCCCAGCTCTGTGGTGTATAATGGTCTGGTCAGTCAGAGCTCAAGGATCTAAAATAACTTCTGTCACCAAGTCTGATTTTTCATCTCTTCAATGTACTAAACTAGGAGTACCTTTGTGTTGCTTATTAAAATCTGTGTCCTCTGTGTATTGGTTCAGACATCCAAGAATGAAACTCTTTGTTTAAATGAAGTCCTCCAGTCAACTTCTTTCTGCGCTTGAGTTTCCCAGAGCCTGGCTCTCCGTTTGTCATTAAAAAAAATAAAAAATTAAAAAAAAATCCTGTATTTGTACCAGGTTGAGACAAGTGCTACCCAGTTCTGTGAAAGCCCAGGTTACACCAGTGTCAGTGATCCCCAATAGTGAAGTCTGGAATTACTACTTGATTTTTTTTTTTTTTTTAAGCTTTTTTGTTTTGTTTTGTGTTTTAAGCTGGGGAGCTCTGTCACAGGGAGGTTTATCTGAATATTTACCAGATATAACTGTTTGGGATTTGGAGGCCAAATCTTGCTTTCAGTGATGAAGCAGCTTGAAAGAATTTAGGCACTTGCATTTTCTAATGGCATAAGCAGGGTTAATTTCTGTAGTAGTACTGAAAGCAAAGGATCGCCAACAGCCATGTCTTTGAAACTCTCAGCAGTAATACCAGGCTGTAGTGAAAGCACAGCGGTTTGACAACCTAAAAGACTGCAAAACCCTTGATAATCTGTCCTGCAAGGTGCCAAGCGTCGCCACTTTTCATTCCCCTGAAAACTCTTGGTGCTCTGGTTTGGGCCCTGTCTCAGTGAACATCACGTATTCCTGTCATGTCATGTTCCCACTACTGTAAATTCTTACATTAAATGTATTTCAGAAGGAGCAATTGACTGTGTATGAGGAAGACTAAGTGAGTGACAAAAGCCTTATAAAAGAAATCAACAAAATGCAGCGCACTTTCATCCCTCTCAAACGTGTAGGAATGAGCTGTTAGTCAAGGTGGTACCTCTGTCACTAAGAGGAGAAGATAATGTGTTTCTCTTCTTGAATGAAGTTGTTAAAATTGTGGCTGATAATTCATCAGCAAATTATTACACTCAATGTGAAACACCCTATTCTTTCATATGACTCTTCTTAAAGCGCTTTGGCCTCCTTTGTAGCATCTCTCATTACTGTTTTTTATTACTGCTTTAAACATTTTAAGCTCTCAGCGTGAATGGGACATGCTTGAATAACTCTACAGGTAAGAGAGTGATAGTTCATTTGTGTTTATTTGGGTGACACCTTATAAAGAACAGAACTTGAACCAGTACTGTCTTGTCGAGTTAGATTGAAACATGGTTTGTGCTGCTCAGTATCAGTCTTGCTGAGTAATATCCTCAGTGGGAGCGTGATATGCTTTGCATTTCATGGTGCTGACCGCTGTTGGGATGAATGAAGGATGAATATTTGAAATGTTTGGTCTCTTTTTCTTTTTTTTTTTTTTTTTTCCTTTAGAAAAAGTAACACTTTTCTGCTGAATCAATGTTGTGCTTTAAAATAATCCTGAAGATGGCTAGAATAAGCTGTGAATTTTGTATTGAGGGTTGTTTCTGTGATATGGGATTTGTGTGTGTAGGATGAATTGCCATGATAGTTCTAGCGATTTTAAAGACTGAAGTATATAAGACAAATAGATTTGGCTCCTGAAATCCAGTCTTGCAAAGCAACTGAAAACCCTGTTAGTGAATAAAAGGTAGCAGAATCCCGTGTTTAGTTTGTATCTTCAAAGATCACCTGGAAGATACTGCAACTGACACAGTGTGGTATGAAATTTTACAATGTGTCGTGCTGGATGGCCTTGGAGGCAGCTGCCGCTTCTCCAGTTCTGCTGTGTTATGGTAGTTTGTGCTTCAAAAACTGGCTTTGGGAATTATGGTATCAAAAGTGCGTAATTCAGTCTCCTTCATTCTCTTTGCCTCCCTTATTTATGTTTTACCTTTATCCACAAGCATAAGGATTATTGACTCGAAGGTCTTGAAGGATGGTTAATACCTTGATACGTATGGTGCGAATAAAGAGTCTTTAAAAGGTGGTGGCATCAGTTTTTGACCCTGTCTGTCTCATAGCACCACAAATACGGAAATGTAAGATTTGTGTTCATTTTCTGATCAGTATTCAGATTTGCAATGTGCTATAGGATGTCTCTCTGTTTACCATGTAGAGAGAACAGCTCATGCTTTATAAATTCAAACTAATATTACTTTGATTAGTGTAAGTTTGTTGCCAGATAAACAGTATCTTTATATGGAGCATGACTGTACTTGTAGGCTTAATACCCTGGCTGCCCTGATATGAAAAATCAGTGGGTTGGCTGATGATTAGGCCCCGCGAACGCAGCGTCTCAGAGCACCAGGCAGTTTGAAGCTTACAACTGAACTGTGGGATGAAACCGGATCTGCCTTTGTTTTGAACTTTTAAGGCTCATGGCAATGAACCGGGCTGCCCTAGTCTGCCCAGCTTTATTTTCCAAGATGTAATTATTCCTTGCTCACTGACTTGAGTAAATCAATTAAAACTCCGTGTGTGTGTGAGAGAGAGACAAGGCTTTGACGTAGGCTAATTGATCAGGATGTGGAGGCATATGGGAAAGGCATGGGGCAGATTTTAAAGCAAAAGAGTGAAATTTCATGAGCTTTCTTTTGATGTGGCACAGTGACAGCTAAGTTCTTATCTTCTGTGATAACAGGCTTTTTGCTTGGTGCTGTGATATTAAACACTCTTTGATTGTACTCAAGTTAGAATTTTTTTTTTTCCACCTTGTCCTATAGGAATCAAGTTGTGTCTTGATCCTTTTCCCTTCATCTGGAAGAGGGGTTTAAGGTATGTATGAAGGGAACCTCAAACTGCAAAGACTCACAGTTGTCCACCCCTTTCAGTAGGCTAATAAGGTTCACTAATTGTTTTCTGTGCCTTGGCTACCTCTGGAAACTGGTCCCTTTTTCAGTTTCTCTGCCTCTGTGGGATGTTGTCCACAAGTTGATAGGATGACAAATGTGTAAATGCTGCTCGTGCTCTTGTAAGGGCCTCATAAATCATAAGGACCTACTTTTGATCAGTCTAAAGCACTGGAGGGTTACAGCAAAAAAAAAGGGAGTGGGCACCTTGCTTTTCCTGCAAAGAAAAGTTCCTCCCTTATCCCCAAAGTGGGCAGTTGGTCCTGCCCACAGTGTCTGCACAGATGGCTTCCCACGGCACGTCTGCTGGGCAGGGAGCGGCAGCTTGTACCGCCAGAGCAAGCACGTGAGCATAAGGAGAAGAGGCAGGAAAATCAGCCTCTGTTAAGAACCCAGCCTTCCCGTTGGTCACTTGACGATATTTTTAGAGTTATAATAGTTCTTGCCCTTGCTTTTCCTCTCCAGAATAATAATACCATTGCTCAAGCTATTGGGAATGGATGAGTTGAGTTGTTTGTGATCCTGAATCCAAAGTGATGGTAGGTATCGCTTGCTGCAAGCTCTTCTGTTTCAGGCCCAGAGGAAGAGTTGATGAAAAGAAGGATTGCCAAATCTTATTTTCATCTCCTGTCATATGGGGATATTTTTTTTTTTTTTCTGGTTGATGTTTGATCGTTTGGGTGGAGGTTTTTTTTTTTATTTGGACTGCTCCTGTCAGAGGCATTCAGAACAGCAGCATGCTGTATGTTTTTTCTCTCAGTATTACTTGGTGGTCCAGCCTTCTTGGCAAAATGCCCCGTGGCTGATGTATCCGTGCTGTTGATGTGACTGGCATGCTGCTCTTGTTGCAAGGTTTCTTGTAAAATAAACACACTGCCTTGGGCAAAATTAATTTCTTCCTATTGATGTAGTTATTGCCGTCTCTCCTCCAGCCCCTTGCAAATATTGCTGTTGTCACATTGTCTACATTTTATTGTCCTGGACAAAGCCAGCTGAGGCGATTCTGTAATGCAGATGGCGTATAGGTATGCAGGATGTCCTGGGTAGACTTGTCCCACGGCTCGATGTGGCACTTACCAATCTAGCGGGATATTTCTGTTTGGTTTGGTGTTAACGTTCCCAGTGCGCCTGCTCTGCTCGGATAGGTGAGAGGACTCGCTTTTCCCAGCACATCTGCAGTGTGAGGTGCGAGGTGCCTTTGTCACATGCTCATTGAAAGCATTTCTCCTGAGAACATTTGGCTTAAACTGCCTTTTTTTTTTTTTTTTTTTTAATAAATCTTTATTGATTGTGTGTCTGTGCACCTTTATTTTCTGGCTTCCTTTTAACTTTTCTTCTTTCCCTCCTGGTTTCATTCTTGCCCTGGGCTAGGCTTGCTGTCAGACAGGCACGGGAAGTTGATGTAAATCCTGTCCCCATGCTGCGGACTGAGCTCTCGTCTTTGCTGCTGTTACTATTGGTGCCTTTCTCCATTTCTTCCAGCCCCTCCCCTCATCATAGTGACAGCTAGATTGCAAAGCAACTGCAAGTCTCCTCTAGCAGTATTTTGCCCGAGGTGCTAACAATTGACTAAAACTGACTCAGATCGTGATTTTAATTGGTTTGATTTTTGTCATTTGCTTTAGAAAAAAAAGAGCTAATTTTAGACCCTCTTCATCCTTGGTCAATTTTATTAATCCATCCATGGTTGTAAAAAACCTCAGACTTTTACATTTAGAGAGGTAAGTGTTTCAGAGTAAGGCTTACCCTGAAATTCGGATGCACCAGTGGTATTTGGTTTCTAGTGGGCAACAATATTCCTGTTTGATCATGCAGAAAATTGCCAATTTGAGGGGACATGACACCTATTGATTACTGTAAGAAGTATTTTTTCTTCTATGAGATTGGAGGCATTTAAATGCCAATTTTTTACTGTTGTTTCAATTGTACTACCTTTCTCCTTGGACCGCTGGCTCTTGCTTTTAGAACCAATGAAGAATTATTCCGCACCCGTAACAGCAGAGATGAGTGATGACACGTGTTTGTGCTGTTTTGTTGGGGGATGAGAGTAGTCAGTTTGCTTTAATTTTTAATGCTTTGATTCTTTGGCAAACACCGGAGGTGTTGAAACTACTCACTCATGCAAAAAATAAATTATGCATGCGTACAGGTTTGGTGCCTGAAGGCATTTTCACGGGGTGTACCTTCAGGCACGCAGCTTAAAGAGCTTAGACTTCTTATACATACACACCTATACAGTGAAAGGACAGACATATCCTTCTCTAAGGGTCCATATAGACTGTCTTCCATGCGTTACCACCTCCTGCCAGCCCAGCTACAGCACGCTGTTCTCTTGCTTGGGCTGATATAACAAATTGTTGGTAACTTGAATATCAGTGAAATTGTTTGAATATCAATACAACAATATCATTTTGAATAGCAGATATTGAATTAAAAATATGCAAACAGCTTTGTCTTTCTGTCCATAAGATCCAGGATGGGTGCAAACTTTGGCTGCCCCGTGTTTGATGGCTTAAAGGTTCCTGTAGCTTGGGTTGGGTTTGTTGAACTGTGATAGTTTAACTTGTATGAGATGTGATCAATAACAAAGGCAATTCAGGCACTGGTTAATTTGAAGTTTTATGTCCTTCATTTCCATGAGAGATATTTGTTCAGTTACATTATCTGCTAATTGTATTTCTGAACAATTTCTTGCAGAGACCTATAACTGTGTTCTTGATAGGGACACTGCATTATTCTCTAGATAATCAGTTACTGACTGAGCTCAGCTCTTGCTGTCTGCTGTTGCCCTCTGTGGTAAAACTTGAATTCTAGTGGGTAGAGAAGAATGTTTCTGTATCTCCTCTTCTTTAGGAAGGAGGTGCTTACTGGGAGGCTTTTCCTTGCAAGTAGATGAATTGGTTGTGATGGGGGGTTGTTGGTTGTTTGTTTGGGTTTTTTTTTAATCCCTTGCCCTAGGTTATTTAAAACCCATAATTTGTCAAGAGTTGGTTTTTGTGCTATTTCAAAAGCACAAAATGGAAATAGCTATGATCCATACAGTCCATTATTAGAAGGGTTTCCTGAATTGGAAAGCCATGCTTCTCTTGAAAATACATCAATTCAAAACACAAATCCTGCTGGCTGGTGCTGGACTTTGGATTTTTAGAAGTGATGGAGTTTGTGCTTTCCTGGCATCTGAAGAGCACCTTCTTTCACAGCCTCATCAGGAGGAGTAGCTTGTGGAGTGAGTATGAGTCCTTTCCAGAAGTGGTGATGAGGCCAAAAAAAAGCTCTTGACTTTTTGTGATATTAATGTGTTGAAATGGAGGATGGGAGGCCTTGGCTGGCACAGGCAGGGCCTGTGAGCTGATACAAAATTTAGCCTTTAAATTACAGTTTGACACCACCAAGTGCTTGATGGCACTGAGGCTCCTGGGGTATCATAGGCAGGACCCATTCCTTCACTAAAAGTTTATTTCTTTTTCTTGCATTAGTATTTATGAATCTTCCCCTGCCACGCTCCAGGCAGCAGTGACCCAGCTTAAGGGTACTGGGTAGTTATGGGAGACATGGGTGAGAATAAAATTGGGGTATGAATATGATGTTCAGGGCAGTTCACAAATCTGTCCCAGTGGTGCATGAAATGCCTTGGGGCACTGCTGTGGGTATTGCGTATTCTAGGTAATTTTGTTCACCTTCTTACTCAGCAGGGGTTTGGTAACCATCAGAGGGAGGACGGTGATAGTGAATGGTTCTCGGTGGCCACAGCTTGGTCCAGGTTCGAGCTGGCCCTGCCATCCCGCATCTAAGGCAGTGTGGCCAGTATGTCTGGCCAAAGGAAGGAGTGTTGTGCCTGGGAGCTGTTCAGTCCATTTGTTGAGTGTGGAAAGCTCTCATCTCTAATCTTCTATGGTTCCTCCTTAATCCAAGGTAACGGCTCCTTCAAGGAGGAGCTGGGTAAATAGGCAGCAGTATACAGGTGGTATGGTGAGGTGATTTATTACTCCTCTCTGATCTGAAGTGGTAATAATAATAAACCCCCCTGTGAAACGCTACATAACCTATCAGAAATGACATTTTAAAGAGTACTTATCCAAAGCGCCAAAGATTATTGCACGCTTTGTCCTCTGCCTGAGAACAACAGGTATGATGTAAATGAAACCCCTCTGATCAGATTTCTCTCTCAACCTTCTTATCTTCATAAAGGTGAAGAGCTGGCCAGAATAGGTTTATTGTAGTTGACTCTCATCCTAACTTCCAAGTTCCTAGCTTTTAAGTTTATACCAAATGTAAGATCTGTACTTCTGAAGTCTTCTATGCTTTTGTTAATTTGTTTAAACTGGGTATATGCATTTCTATGGTCACGGTACTCTGTTAAGTCATTACATCCATGTGTTGAATGGACAAATACTCTGATTTGGAGCAAAAGGGATGGTGGAGTGTATTTCTGCATTTGCAGAGCTGCTAGATATTGAGACTTGTCTTCAAAACCATTAAGTCCTTTTTCAGTGTAATACACATAATGTGTGAAAGCTTTTCTTAATTGAATAGTGGATATTTAATATTTCATATTTCAGGGGTTTCTTCTTTGCTTCATGTGTACAGGCTCCACCACAGTGCTTTCACACTGGAAGTAGATCCCCAAAAGACTGAATTTTCCAGGCTGCTTAGCTAAGTAAATTCTTCTCATTAATAATAAGGTCTGCACAACCTGGTGTTTCTCATTTCAGTGGAAAAACCTTTCAATGACCATATGCGTCCTCAAAATGTCTTTGTTCCTTATATTGGTGGTTATGCAAGGAAATCCATCTACACTCCAACTGTTCATTTTTTGTTTGTTTTCACGTATCAGTGTTGCTCTTAACTAGTGAGATACTGATAAAACTTCTCAACAGATCAGGATTAGCTGAACAAAATCTGTAGCTTGAGCACCAAGCAGGCAGGCAATCTTGAAAGCAAAATGTCAGAGGAGAATTGTGCATTTAACTGCTGAGGTTCAGACGGGCAATACAGACTCGGGTTTATACAGTTACTGCTTGTTATTGACTTTTTTTTTTTTTATTTTTTTTGTCTTTCTCTCTTGAAAACACTTCTGGGCATCTTTCAAAATAGCATCTCTCTGTCCCTGAGTATGTTTAGAAAAGCTTAACTGCTGAAGAATCTTAGTATGAAATTGTAGTGCTTTTCATTGGAGGGGAGAGATTAGTTTAGTTTACCTTACAAGAGCATTTCTTTTCCAGTGCTATCACATATTCGTTATATAATTTTCTGGGAAACCAGTCTCCCTGTGAAGTTTGTCTAATGGTTGTGGGGTTTTCTTTTGCCCTCAAGCTTTACCCATCCTAGTGCGTTTTACTTGTACAAGTTTGTATTTTCCTGTTCCTGGTAAATATGCTCAGGCTAAATCCCCAAGTCCTCAGTAATGCCTCTGTGCTGGAGTTGTTCTGTAAATACACTGTGTTTACCTGGTTACTGGATGTTTCTTGCGTGTGTGTGGTGCTTTTGACTATTTGGTGGCCGCAAGAAAAACAAACAGAGAAAGAGGGTGTTTGGAGATGGACATCTCTTCAGCACATCCCTGTGAGTTGTTAAACATCAGTGGTAAGATGGAAAAGTGAGAAAGACCAAGAACCAGGAGATGTAAGAACTGTTGTCTTTGAAAGGACACCCCACTATACACACAGCTTTCACTTTTTTTTCCTAAGTAGCTTTGTTCTTACTACAAAATCAACATTTCTGTGGTTTTTGTTGCTTTATACCAGTGAATTTGGATTTTGAAGAATGATCGTGCTGGGAAAGGCCTGTAAATGTACAGGACCTACCCAGACCATGGGCTGCTGAAGTACCCTCTGTAGCAGGGAGAGGGAGCATCTGCAATGCACCCCGGGGTGCTCTGCATTCCTGACTCCAGCTGTGAATGGGCTGGCACATCTGCATGGCCAATGCAGCTCTGTGCAGAGTCATTGCCTCGGACCCGGAGTTGCGTGTCTGCCAGCTCATGTCCGGTGGCTTAGCCCTTCCTCCGACTTGAATACACGGTTCCTGTTTTAAGAGGAGCTGGCACTTGCCTGCAGCATTCTGCAGCGTGATGTGTGGTGCAGTGCAGATACACCCCTAAAGGTGCCAGGAAAACAAAGCAACTCAGGTACTGTTGATCTTCAAGTAGACAGACGCAGTTTAAAATTTCTACTCAAGCAAACCCTCCTATATCGAGTTTTTCAGCAGTGCATCAAACCTGCTGCTCAACAAGGTCTCTGTGTGTCTGTGACACCACTTGATGCGGGCGCTGATGGGTTTCTTGTCCTGTATATCATGTGCTGTCTCTGGTCCTTTGAACGCTCAAGAAAATAGATTAAAAAGAGGCATTTAGGCGAGTATCTCTCTCAGACTGAAACGGGCATCTGGCACAAGAAAGGAGAGGGAAGTCTCCAGCCATTCACTGCTGGAGGAATGTCTCCAGCCATTCCCTGCTTCACAGGTCCCGTAGCAGCAGTGCCTTGAAGTTAATTTTGAGCTGGCTTTGCAGGCAGGCTGCTGCGCTGTGCATCAGCACGAGCTTCCAGGTGGATTTGCACACCCCAGCTGATCCCAGGGCATTCCTCTGGAATTTCTCAGGGATTTTCACACCGTCTGTCTTCAGACCTCCCGTTGAGAGCTTGTCACGGGTGTGAGTGTCCTCAGTAGTCAGGAGCCGTCTAGAGCTGGTGCATTTCCCTGGACTCAACGGAGAGCCTCGGCTCCTGGAGCTGGAGTGTGGCTGGGAACACCCGTGCCCTTGGTATCTACGTGCTTTTGTGATCTGTTATTTTCTCAGCTTACTCCCTGCTGACCCTTCTCTCTTCCTCAGGTCCTACCTTCTTGCTCCACAGCTGCCAACTTCTCATCCCTCCCTCTCAATGCCCTTCTTTCCTCCACAGGTGCTAACCATCCTTTCCCTCAAGTTGCCTAATTGAATAACATAATTAGGTTAATTAAGAGCAATTGTCTCCAACCTGTATTTAGCTTGGAGTTTGCTTCTGCTTTGTCAGATCTGGTGAAGGAATTGTGTGCCAAAGACTTGTCCAATCTTTCCTAATAAATTAGTCAAATAAATGACATGGTCCTTTCTTTCTGTCCTTAAACCACCATGGCTACAGCAGTGCTGCACTTGTAGGCATTAATTTATTTGTCCGACTGTGCACAGAACAGGCCCAGATGCAATTCAGTGCTTTTTACTTAATTTCTTACAATTATGCTGGTTAATTGGAACTTTTGAGAGAGCTTTTAGTTGTTACAGATACGCAGGTGCCTCACTATTTGCCCGTAGTCCTGCATTATAACAACTTCAATCATCAACCCGTAATGTCTGCATGTTAATTACCCCTTTTGTGAGATGAGGTTGGCAAATGAATCTTCATCAAGCAACTGATGAGTACATCTGTGACTTTGTAATTTAAAACTAAGGTTAATAAGGCCAGGTCCTGGTGGGAATCAACTGGTGGTCTTTGTTGCAAAGGTAATGAGTCTGGCTCTCCAGTTTGCATGCCTCCATTTTTAAAGATTGGCTAAATTAGTAACCAGAAGCAGATGTGAAGGATATTATCCACTCTGTAGATGTTAATTACATCTGTGTAGAATAAACAAATCACACTTCTTTAGAAATACAGGTGTGTACCTTCTGAAACAAAATGTGAAGAAGGCTCATTCTCTTTCCAGTAATGATACTGTGTAGTTATTAAATATATGTTTCAAATGGGGCTGGTATTTCGGAGTGCCTTCTGCAACTGCGATGCTCTCTTTGGGCTTTCATCAGACAAATTCTCTGTTCTCTGCTTTTCTGTTACCACTCATGGTTCACTTGAGCAGGCTTACTTGGCATCTGAGCCTTGTGTTAATCTGTGCACAGATGTGACTGTGGCCAGTGGCTGTAAGGCAACTGTCCAAGGCAGGGAAAACTGGAGTTGCATATGCTCTTATTCTCTTTTTCCTTCATAGGAGTACTAAAATGGTACCTCTTTCACAGTGGATCCTTCAAAATATTACTGATTTGTATTCCATAGCGAAAACGAAGCCAAAAATGAAAGCCCAGGTGGGTTTGTGTGACCTGTGTAACTCACCTGACTTTGGGAGAACAGAACTGACCTGTTTGATGGAGCAGTAGCCCCCAAAGTTGCCCTGGTCTAGCTTGTTCTGCTCAGAAGTTGGGCTAAACCTTGGTGCCGAGACCTGCACCCAGAGTGTGTTTCTTGCAGGAGGAGGTCCTTGCCCTTATGAAGAAGTCAGTATGTTTTATGGGGGGGTTGGCATTTCATGCCTTGATTTAAGAACAACATCTGCATTTCTTATGCTCTGCTTATGGATGTTGAAGATCTCAAAGACAGTATGGAAGTTGTGTTTAGATGGTACTTTGCTGCATCAGAGGGATAAAAGTAACAAATATTTCTATAAATACATTAGCAACAACAGGAGGGCTAAGGAGAATGTCCATCCTTTATTGCATGAGATGGGAAACATAGTAACAAAAGATGAGGAAAAGGCTGAGGTACTTAAGGCCTTCGTTACCTCAGTCTTTAATAGCAAGACAAGTTGTTCTCTGGGTACGCAGCCGCCTGAGCTGGAAGACAGGGATGGGAAGCAGAATGAAGCCCCCATAATCCAAGGGGAAATGGTTGGTGACCTGCTACACCATGTAGACACACAAAAGTCTATGGGGCCGGGTGGGATCCACCCAAGGGTCCCGAGGGAGCTGGTGGATGTGCTCACCAAGCCGCATCCCATCCTTTATCAGCAGTCCTGGCTCACCGGGGAGGTCACCGTTGACTGGAGGGTAGCAAATGTGGCACCTATCTACAAGAAGGGCCGGAAGGAGGATCCAGGGAAGGTTATGGAGCAGGCCATCTTGAGGACAATCAAGTGACCAGGCCCAGTCAGCACGGGTTTGTGAAAGGCAGGTCCTGCTTAACCAACCTGATCCCATCTTATGACAAGGTGACTCAGTGGATGAGGGAAAGGCTGTGGATGTTGCTTACCTGGACTTTAACAAAGCCTTTGACAGCGTTTCCCACAGTGTCCTCCTGGAGAAACTGGTGGCTCATGGCTTGGATGGGCGTATTCTGCGTTGGGTGAAAAACTGGCTGTATGGCTGGGCCCAAAGGGTTGTGCTGAATGGAGTTAAACCCAGTTGGCGGCTGGTCACCAGTGGTGTTCCCCAGGGCTCAGACTTGGGGCCAGTTCTGTTTAACATCTTTATCGATGACCTGGGCAAGGGGATTGAGTGCACCCTCAGTAAGTTTGCAGACAACACCGAGTTGGGCGGCAGTGTTGATCTGCTTGAGGGTGGGAAGACACTGCAGAGGGATCTGGACAGGCTGGATCGATGGGCCGAGGTCAATTGTATGAGGTTAAACCTCACCTGGTGTTGTTGAGATTTCAACAACGCCAGGTGTGCCAGGGGAGGTTTAGATTGGATATGTGGAAACATTTCTTCACTGGAAGGGTTGTCAGGCACTGGAACAGGCTGCTTGGGGAAGTGGTGGAGTCACTGTCCCTGCAGGGATTTAGGAGACCTGTAGATGGGGCACTTAAGGACGTGGTTTAGTGGTGGACTTGGCAGTGCTGGGTTAACAGTTAGACTCAATGATCTTAAAGGTCTCTTCGAATGTAAAGGATTCTATGATTCTATTCTATGATTAAAAGATTGGCCAGAACCATCTTTGTGCCTGAGCCGACTGTTGCTGACTCCATTTGTCACATGTGGCACTAACTTAAATCCAAGAATTTGAACTACCTGACATGCTGGAATAGAATTTCTGCTAGGTTTTTAGTGCAGTAAATAATATTTTACTATAACTTATAGCTTCCCTATTAATGTAAGTTATAGATACTCATTAACTTTGGAATAAATACTAAATTTTACTCTTGCAATTACAAGGCAGTATTAGTATATAATTTTAATCAGCTTTAATGTAGAATGTTAAGAAAAATGAGTAGGTTTTTAAATGTAAATGGCACACATTTAAATGGTAGTTCTTTACTATATAATTATTAGTCTGTGTCCCCTACATGTTCTAATTTACATGTGAATGCTATTTGTATGCTAAGTAAGAAGTAATCAGAGGCAGGAGATGTCTTAAATGTAATAAACTAAAATTGATTCATTACATTACTATATTCACGTTCAAAACCAGGTGAAGACTCTCAAAAATACTTGCCAGGAATAAGATGGCTTGCAAAGAGGTGGGGGGGGAGAAAAACCAATTGGGATAGTAGTGTAATAGCTAGTAACATGTGGGCAAAGTAATGCATGTGAGAAAAAAGTACTTATTTGTAGATAAAAAATAGGGATATTTGTAAACCGATTACAGTTCTAGTGCTATTATTTTTTACCTTGCTGCTGCTCATCGCTCCAGCTGTTTGCTGGAGGTCGCATCTTGGCGTTGGAATGGGCAGGGATTTGGGAAAGGTTTTATTTGGGCAGCGTCCACTGCAGTTGGCTTTGGGTCACTGGCTCCCAAGCTGACGTATGTCCCTGTGCTGCGGTACTCGCACAAGGAGGTTCTACCGGAGAGCGCAGGCTTTACGCAGGGCAGCGCCGGCGTAGCTTCCCCGCCTCTCTACAGCAGCCTGATCTGAAGCCTTTCTGGCGAGCATGGCTGGAGTCGGCTGGGGATGTTAGCTCTGCCCTCCTGTCATGGCTGCAGCAGAGCAGTTGCAGAGGTGAAAGCTCATGGCGATAAGATGGACGGCGAGTGGTGCCAGTGCTGTCACGTGAGGGTGAAAAACCACCGGGTGGTGGGAGAAATAGTCGAATAGGTATCTGGAGAGAGCACTGCCCTTCTATGCAAAAGCTTAATTTGGCATAGGAACTATCTCTACAGCACAAGTAGAAATATCTGAAGCAAACAGTGTTTAGCTGCAAAGGGCTCATACAGCTCTGGTTTTTTAATGGTTTAAAATGGAAAGGGAGAAAGATCATTTGGTTGGGTCCATAATTAAAAAATCTGGTTATAAGCTTTACTGAGTGATGAAGTGACTTTGCTCTAACTTCATATGTAAAAGTAATAGAACTTCTAAGGAGTAGTATACATAGACATCTGTTTGACTTTGCATTGAGAAGTAGGCAAAGTTAATAGTTCAGGTAGTTTTTGTATATGCCCATAAATGATTAGATTCTGGTACTTAGCATAATTATGAAGCTTAGCCGGCGGATATTCTGAAGCTGTTTTGTCAAAGCTGTAGGTGGAGCACTTGAAGATGAGGTGTTGAAACACACGCGTTAAAGGGAAAATACTCCTGATATGACCAGTACCTCGTTGCAAAGCATTCAAGCGCAGGATGCTATGCACACCTTGCTTTGCAATAATAGTGTCTTTTTAGTTGGTGTATGGGGACATAAAAAAAAAGATTTCCAGGAAGCCCATCTGGCACAAGAAAAGAACAAACAGGGATGAGCCTATTGGCAAATGTTCATCAGTGGAAAGGTCCAAGCAGTAGCTTTTGTTAGGAAAATGCTGCCTTTCACAACACTTGGTCCAAAACACAGAAATCGGTGGTTGGTGACGGGTATCAGCAGTTATTTTCCAAGATGCAAAAATATCTGTGAAGTTAAATTATTTGGATTTATTTAAACAATATGAAATAGAAGAAAATAATGCAAATATATCCAAGTAGCACTCTGCCTTCATCGTTGAGATTATGGCTCCCTTGTTAGCTCGCGCTGCTGAACATTCATCATAGCAGCAGTGCTTAGCAAATGAAAGGTGAAGTGTAAGTCCTTAGGCTTTTAGTTTTGTAGTTATAACAAATTATAGTCAACTCCTACATTTGTTGAAAATATGACATCCTAGTTTGGTTTCTTAAGGACAGTGCTGTGTGCAATTACATGACCTGTCAAACGTTTTCACCCATGTAAAGCTTGA
Organism: Podiceps cristatus; assembly: GCA_000699545.1. Taxonomy (NCBI): domain Eukaryota; kingdom Metazoa; phylum Chordata; class Aves; order Podicipediformes; family Podicipedidae; genus Podiceps; species Podiceps cristatus. Next base: position 60,129 of record KL269232.1, on the reverse strand, counting down.
ACTTAGTGAAGTCAGTGGGACTCAAAAACATACAGTTCCTGCAAATTTTATGGAAAGTGGTGTTGTGAAAAGGAAAAGGACCCAAACTAGAACCTTCAATGAGAGAGAGGGAAAGTCAAACCTCATCTCTCGCCTTCGGAGAGCTGGTGAACTGCCCGATGCAATTGTGTCCCTGAATCAGCACCACGGGTCCAGCTGGACAGGCCAGAAGCTGGAGGAAGGTGGGAAAATCCTGTAGGGTAGGATGTGCACAGACACTGCAGATACTCGTATGGGAGAGGTGTTGAGGGGGAAAAAAGTGACCACTCATCAAAAATATAGTCATCGCTTCTACTGTATGCAGAGCAATTTGTTTGGTAGCTGTGCTATTAAGCATTGTTAATCTAGATAAATGCTCTAATCTCATTTAAATCCATTGCAAAGCTCCTGCGCTGACTTTAATGAGACTAGAGCTTGTTTCATCACTAGTTCAGATTTTTTTTTCTTGGAGGATGTGCCTGTGGAGAGGGAATAGGGAATTAAAGATATGTTTTGAATTGGAAAGCAAATGTGCAAACACTTTTGTGTAAGAGGGAGAAACACTCTTCTCTTTGCTATTGAAGAACAGGAATATTTACCCACTTCCTTCGCTTATGCCTTTTAGGCTTCACCCATATCTCAGCTGAGGAAAAATTTGAACATGTCTCTTTTCTGGGTACTTCAGGAACTGGATACTGAATGCAGCTTTGGCCTGACCCAGCGTGGCCCTTACGTGGGAAGGACAACATCCTTGTGTTATATGTGCTGGGGCTTTTTTCTCTCTTTTACAAACGCTGGTGCGGGCACCCAAAACCGTGAGTGGTGGACAGTGAGTTGGGAGTTTTAGTTTTGTGCTAAAAGGAGTTTCTGTAAGCCTTTACTTTTAAAAACAAACCAAACCTCTAACCCTTCTGTAAATGGAGAGAGGCTGTATAAATCATTGCAGTTGATGGAGTTAGGTCAGTCTCTGTAATGATAAAGAAAAGCATTACAGTGGAGACTTAGAAAATATTTCTCAAGGGCAAAATACTTCCTTGTGTACTTAACCCATCCTTCCCTTCCCTTTCCTTTACCTTAGATTATACCTGCTGAAAACGATATGCTACATGTACAATGAGTACATTACTCAATTCTGTCGCTGAGGATCAAGGCGTTTTGCATTTTCCTTCTGTTATGGCTGTGAGTGTACCCAGTTTGTCAAATCGATGGACAAATGAGCAGATTCTCAGTTTGTCTTCCACATTTGGCAGAGAAAATGTCTTCAGTGTCTTGAAGTAGTAAAGCAGAATATTGCATTTTGGTTGCTGGTAGTGATTGTTATATTGTGTGCTCTTCAGTAGTCTCTCTGATGGAGTGAGTGGCTTTCAGGCTTGACCTTTGGCTGGCTGAGGTTGCCTTTGTGTAGCAGCGATTTCAGACACTAAACTGGACATCTTGTACTGCATCAGTGGAGCCAGCTCTGCGAGGTGAGTGCATCTTCCCAGATACTGAGCACTCCCTGCTCCAAATTAAGTTAAGGACTGGACTTGAAAAGATTATATGTGCACAGAGCAAGAAGCAGACATGTTAATTGACTGATCCGCTTTGTTTAAATTTTTGATTTAGTGAGAATGCTAAAATGATGACTCAGTGAGCCATGCTAAGATGTAATCTGGAAATATCATATATAGGATGAGTAGTCCCTTCTAATATAGTCTGATCTGAATATTAGATTTATTTCGTAATTGATTTTCTCTGCAGGAAGAGCTACTTGTGTCCAAACTATTGCAATTAAAAAGAAAAAAAATAAGGGGGGGGGTGGGGGGGAGCAGACTGTATAGCCTGTGGCCATCAGCGGACTGATGACCTAAACAAGTGGTGTGATGTGTTTTTCAGAAGGGCCATTGCAATTACAGGACAAGTGCAGCTGAACAAGCGCGGACTGTTTTATAGGAGAGAGTGTGCCTCCGTGCAAAGTCCTGGCATGGCTTAAAGATAGCAAGAAACCACAGTGTTAATTTACTGGATCAATTCTGTCTTGAGGAGCCCCTGCTGGGGGTCAGCAATGCAGCTTTTGCACTTCAGAATAGTTTTCACTTACTAGACTTCCCAAATTTCTGGGAGGTTTTTTGTGTACTTGGAACCTGCCATGGAGAGACTTTTTTTTTTTTTTTTTAAATAATAAAATCCCCAAACAAACGCACTCCCCACGTACACCATCCCCACCCCTTCAAACCCCCTAAAATCACTCTGAAACCAAATACTTGAAGTTTTTAAATGCAAGCAGTTACTTTGGCTGCATCTCTGAGGCTGTATAATTCAAGTAAACTCATATTAGGAAGTACAAAACCTGCCATTCCTGCACACAATATTCTAACCACACATGCATATGTAGTCTTTTCTGCTCTGGCTTTACTGGTTGAACCTGCAGTTCTGCATGTTACAAGTGGGTTTATGGTGCTAAATCTGTTCTGTGCAAGGACGACGTAGCGACGTTGTTAGAACCATAACGTTTCCGACTCTTCATTTCCACAACTGTAGGACTTAAACATGATGTCATGTAGGTAATTCTATTAGTGTTTTATCTAGATCTCTATGTATGCGCATGCACAATTGGAATAACAGCGACGAGGGGAAAGTGCAGGCATCTGCTGATTACGGAGCGACTTAGGGTGACTGGGGAGAGGGGAGGTGGTGGGTCAAGCTGTGGGGCACAGCAGCCGGTGCTGAGCTGCTGGGGAGGAGGAGACTGCTGACGGAGGGACGGTTTCCCCGCGTCTTGCGGGGAGATCGCAGCAGCTACCGGGGTCGCTTACAAGCGCAAAGTGAACATTTGTGTTGGGAGGGCGCTCGTGCTGTAGCCCCCGAAGACGGGAGTGATTCAGGAGCAAATGAAAGCCCCCGAATCAGGCGCTTTACATACAACGCTGCTGTGGGTGTTGTAAGAATGTGAAAATCGATGAATGGGACTTATAAATGATGCAGAAGAACAAAGTTTTAATGCAGCAAGCATTGGTTTTCATAAGTTGTAAATCAGCCTTTGAGGTGGTAGAGTTAGTCGGGCTCTGTAAGACGATTTCGGCGCTTCAAGCTCACTTCCTTGTGTCAGGCAAAGAGAAAAAAAATAGCATTTGGAGTAGCAGAAGTGGTAGCAGGACCATCTGTCTTACTAAATGTGATTTAAAAAGCAAGAGGCCATGGTGTGATGGAGTAGTTTATTGGCCTGACTGGCAACATTATCTAAATGATAGTGCCGTTCCTCTTTGGCGTATCACCAGCACAATACCTGTACCTGGCCTTCAGCACAAGCCCGGTCCTGAAAAGCATGCACACAGTGCAGTCATAGCCACAGGATTTTTGGTTGAAGCTAAAGTTTGTCAGCTTTGAACTTTTCAATTTTCTGTTTGTTCCGAGCAAGAAAAATATAGAGGAGAGTTACCATGAGTTCAGTGAAATTAATAACAACATATAAGACAAGGAACCGTAAGGATAAAGTATAATTACCAATAATAATGATGTGCAGCTACTTCTGCCTGCATTTCTTGACCAAGCTCTCTAATGACTGGCTTATTTCTTTCTCTGTTATTACCATGCTGTACTTGAAAATTGCCTTTTCAGATCTGCCAAAATTGTTCTTTTATTGTAGTCCTGTTTTTCCTTAACATCTGGAAAAAAAATCTTTTTAAATACTCAATGGGAATATGTGCTTGCTAAGATAAGTGAATTAGAAATTGAAAAATGGTCAGATTTATTTTGCTTCTGTGTGCATTCAAAATTAGACTCAATTTCATGATCTTTTTGCGGTTTGACAAGAAGTAATTGTTGCTAGTGAATGTTTTCAATGCAAAAGTCTCAATTGTTCTACATTTTTGCCAGCCTATTGCTATTTAAAAAATAATGCGAGCATCTAATATTGGTGGCAAAAGTGGAGAAGGGTGGTATTTTCTCATGAGTATTTTTTGACGTGTTTAATGAGGTAATATAGAATGCCTTTATTCCGGTGTTTTCTCTTTCAATGCTGTTTAGGAAATCTGCATGTGCATGTATGATATATAATATATGAAAACCATAACGAGTGGAGATCAGTAATCTCTAGTCTCTGCCCAAGGCATCATTCACCATGGTATCTGAGCATCTAACAAATCAATTTGCTTGCCATTCATTCTGTTTGACTTCTCTCTGCTACATCAAAAACTCACTGAAGTTAATAGAGAGGCCCCTATTGATTTTGGCAGTGTTTGGATCTCATCCTGCTTTACATTTCCTTTCCTGTTACTTTCCCCCTTACTCTTTCCGATCCCTCATCCAAAAGGAATCGGAAAACCTCGCACTCCGAGAGGTGAGCTGCATTTCAATATGTGCTGAAGCCAGCAGCACTTGGAGGCATCTTCAGCAGGGGAGATCTGCTGATAAGCAAGCACTCAGGGAGCCCACAGCAGTGAGATGGATTTGCTTAATTTCTTCATTTTCTCTCTCTCGTAGCCTGGGAGGACTGTGGCTGGTGAGGCATTATTGGAGACTCACAGGTCGTGCCTATGTAGAGGCTTATAAATTGGGGTCAGGGCTTTGGGATGTGATGCGAGTGCCAACAGAAGCACGCGAGCACGGTGGTGCGCTCTGGGCACTCAGCTGCTTTTGTCAAAGGATGTTGCAGGACCACTGTGTCTGCTTGGGGCTGGATTCATTCACAGAGGAAAGGGTTATCGTCCCAGTATGTGCTGGCCATCTTGTAATAAGCTGGAGCCGGTCAGGAGAGTGAGTGTGCTCTGTATAGCCCTCAGCTGCGGCCCAAATGAACTTCATCCTCAGTCCCGTAGACTGTATTCACAGTGCAGAACTTACAAACCTGAGTGAAACTATCTCCTAGCAGTGGAGAAACCGCAGCACTTTGGCAGTGAAAGGAGCTACCCCTAATGGGGCAAAAGATAGTTCTTCCGATTTAAAGGCAATTATGTCTACAACTTCAGGTCATGCTATTTAGGCCAGCTGTGAAGGCATATGGAAGCTAATGAGCTCTCTGATCACATTTTTACTACTTCCCCTGCAGTATTAACCAAAAAGGGACATGTTGCTTGTTTCATTGCATCTCCTGGTAGGTCTGTGGAAGGTAGGTCTGTCTTTCACAGACCTGCCAGGTAGGTATAAGTATCTCTTCTACGTAGATAGACATCTAAGATAAATCTCACTGGTATGTATACTGAACCAGTGCAAGATCTGGGAGGTGATAGGACACCCATGGAGGAGAATGCACAAGTGGTTGGATGTATTTTGAGTCCTGTAAAGCTGTAGTAAGAAACAGGTATATGCTCGTATTAGCATTCGAACAGGAAAGTAAGTTTGTTTAAATGATTTGGTAAATCTGCTTGCTCAGAGGTTGATAGACATATCCATGTCTTTTTGCTGCTGATTGCTGTAGCTAAGAGTTAGCCTTATGTCGACTACAGTAGATTAAAACTATGTTTAACTGGAAAAATGTGCATGGATCTTGCACCAGGCTAAATGCTCTCAAACAGCTTAGATAATTTATTTTTGCAATAACAGGAATGCATATGTCCCATTTTGTAAATTCTTCTTTTGTCACTTTTGGTTCTCAAGACTTCAAGAATATGGTCTTACGACGTTTAACACAATAAATTGCTGGTGACTGAGATCTTCTCACACTAACTCAACAGCTTTTGGGTAGGTTTCAGAATGTGGTTTTCTGTGTAATTCATCTTCAGATGGCTTTGAAAGCATGAACTGTTTTCCACTACTACAGAAACGCATGTACAAGGAAACCTTGCAAAAAATGGTAGTGAGGCTGCTCGGCGTTTAGACTCACATGTCTGTTCCTAAAGGGGTTGCACAGAGAACAATTAGAAGCCCCAGTTTAAATATAAGTATAATCTTTTACAATGGATACCATTTGACAGCTCATTGCTAGTCTAGTCAGCCAGGATCTACATATGTGAAATTCATATTCTCAAATAACCACACGTCCCAATAAAACTGAATAAATAAAACAGCTTCCTTTTGGCTCAGTGCCTTCAAGGTCACGTTTATGTAACGACGTTCAGCCCTAGCTTGCATTCGCACTGACACATAGCTCTCCATTGAACTGTGAAAATTCATGTGGAGAAAATTGGTAAGAATAACTGTAAGAAAGTCCTTGGCTATTTTTGTTGCATTCTAAGGTGTAAAAAAACTATGACTAGAAATAATTAGGGGAGAATGTCTGATGATGCGATAGCTATAATTATTCTGCATGTATTGTTACTTAATTAGTAAATCCATTGCTGGCATTTCTGCAACTGGAACCCACAGAAGTGCTGTTGCTTTGTGCACAGGTGGTTAACAATCCCGGGGGGGTTCCAGCATTAACTTTGTACTCATTTCAGCTTCTATAAAAGTTGAGCTGGTCCATTCCCTTAGTAGCCCTCTTGATCGCCAAGCCTGGAGGTGCCGCATTGCACGCTTGCGGTGTTAGCTGGGGAAGAGTAGGGTCCGGTTAGCCTTCTGGTGTTGAAGCTATGATACTGCTTGTGTGGTATGGTGTTGACTTAGTGTAGGATAACAGCTAGTTGCTAGTGGCTTTAACTATGTGGAAGGAGAAGGGCCTTTTGGATGATGAGCAGAGTAGTTTTTGGTCAAAGACACTATTCTGTAGTGCAGCAGATGCTAAAAATAAGACCCTGAGATTTACTTTATTCCATCATAGTGGGTAGCATAACTGAGTTCAGCCAATGAGTGCTGATTTTTTAAAAGCTATTGCATTTATAAAGCCTAGATGACATTGCTTTCAGTGGGATACTGTCAAGTGAATGACTCTATTCGTTTAGGTGTCAATCCTTAAAATTTCTACCTAGCAAGTACTCATGTGTTTGAAGCCAAATTTTGTTGCTCTTACCTTCTTTTGTGAGAATAGTTTCAGGGTAAGTAGTGGAACCGCTCACAGACCGACAACCTAATCACTGTGATTGTAATCCAGATATTGAACTGAATACTGACAGCCGTATCTGCTCTAAGGGAATATTGAAGATGTGCTGCCAGATGTCACAGCAAAAGGGAAATGCTAAAACACGCTTTTGGGAAACCACAAAGCCATGACATTAACTGAGAACTGAAATATAAATAGCCTTGCATGAAGTTAATAAAAAAGAGAGCTGAAGTTCCCCGTTCAGGCCAGCCTGATGGCTTTTTATGGCAAACCTTGGGTACTTGCCGGTTGCCGGGAAATTACTACCTTAAGGTAGTGTGTGCATCCAGCCCCTTATTCTATTCACTTAACACGTACGCCTTGCCAGAGATCATAACTCTCAGAGACCTTAGCTGAGATCAAGGCTGCATTGAATGCAGTGATGTAAGAGATGGCCCTTGCCTTGGAAAGGTGAGTTTAAATAGATAGGACAAAAAAAAAAGGAGAGGAGAGGGGGAAGGAGAGGCCCAGTGAGCTGTCGCTGATCACAGCATTTAGCGGTAGGTTGCAGCAGATCTGTCGGTGGCTGTGAAACGTGAAGATACGCAGCTGCCGAGGGAGATGATTAGCTGCCGATTGCTGGGCTCTGGGAGGGTATCGGTTCATGCGTCCGCAGTGCTCGTATCGCTCCCCGGGCGCTTGCTGCTGCCCCAAAATGGACTAGAGTGAACCTTTGCCCTGACATAGCCTGTGAATTTTCATGTCCGTGTCCCCTGATGCTCAGTCCAGTGTCTTACCGACTGAACTGTACTGTCTCAGATGTATCTGTTGGACAGGTAGTCAGGCTTGTGGTGGTGGTCTTTTTTTTCTTTGTTTTGGGGCACTTTGATATCAATATCCTTTTTTAAAAATGGGTTGATTAAATGTACATGTTTATAAGGCAGGCGAAACCACTTTTAACTTGCAAAACCCCAAGAAACTAATGAGAAAATACTTTGACGTAAGAATTGTTTTGGTAACTATGATTAGTGATTTGCTTCAATTGGTTCCACTGAGATATCGTTAAACTTGGCATGCTTTCAAAAACTGCTTATGTAACAGGCAATCACATATATGTTTTTAATCTCCTTTCATTCTCATAAACCTTTAAAATATTTGAAGAAGAAAAACATCTCTTTATGAAGTTTTTCTCAAAGACAACTTGGCATCCAACCTCCGCAGAAAATCAGTGGTGTCTGAGTACTAGCACCTACTCGTCTCTTGGAAAATCTCTACCCAAACCCAAAACTGAACTGAGAGCCCAAAGACAGGATTACCTCCGTGCCTCTCTTACAAAACTGTTACAGTGGCTCTTGTCTCAGGACACAATTTTCTGCCTTTGTTTACGTATTTGTAAAAAATAGAAGCAGGATAAAAATGAAGCAAGGAAACATATGAGTCTATGCCATGAGTCCATATCATGCCATGTTTTCCTTTTTAGAAAGTACTATCCATGCAGTGATGTTTAGCCATGACGTAGTTCACTCTAGTGTTCACTCTAAATACCGTAGCAGTAAACGAAAAACTTCCTAAAGAGACTTTGAGAAACTTTGAGAAAAACTTCCTAAAGAGATGTTTTTCTTCTTTACACATTTTCTTTAAACATTTTAGCAGGTTTATGAAAATGAAAGGAGATTAAAAACATATATGTGATTGCCTGTTACATAAGCAGTTTTTGAACTACCGTAGTAGTTCACTCTAAATACCGAAGCAGTAAAAGACAGTTTTAAGTTCGAATGGTACTCAGAAAGTTTTATGAGACACAATAGGCACCACACAGGCACATGAACTAATGTTAAAGCAACCTATCCTGTTTCCTCAGCTTAATCTGGAAATGGAGTGCGCTTAATAATGAATTCTCCGACTGCCCCGGCAAGCAGTCATACGAAAAACAAAAAGTATTTGATTTGTCTATGGCTCTGAATTTTTAATGAAGACTCAACTCAGTCTCCTATGTGGAACATACTGCCTGAGGACTTGTATTGGAATGATATTTTTCACTGAGTTTCATACTTCTGTGGAGGAGAATGCTATGAATACCTCATGATTAAGTCACTTTGTATCTTGCCATACAAGACTGTAAGAGTATAAATTATTCAAGTTTAGTGGGTGTTAAGAGACTTCTGCATCAGTTGTGCTCTGAATATAGAAGCTGGGAGGCTTATTCAGCAAAGAAAGATATTTGAAACAGCTATTGGCAATGTAGAGAAATCTTGTTTTTAAAAAGAATGAGAAGGTGTGACTAGTCAAAAATATACCTGAATGAGCACATAGTTTTTAACAAAAGTAATTTGCTTTTTGCAGCTCTTTGCTACCAGTGATGAAATCCTAATGTTAAAGCAGGATTTTGGGTTTCCCTCCAAGTAGTTTAAACATGTTTTGGGCAAAAGTATTTATAGTTCTAAACCAGAACCAGATTCTGTCACTTCTCCTTGGTGTTGTCATTGTCTTTATGTGTCAAGGAGCTGCACAGGCAGACTCTACTGGTGTAGAAAAGTCCAGTCCAGCATTTGTGCAGAAGGTGACACAAGGCTGATTCAAATCAAGTGGATGTAATTTTGGCAGTGAAATACCTACAAGGTCTCTTATTACCTTCATGTTTGGGGTGAAGAAATAATTGTGGTGAACATGAAAACAATGGCTACAAGATGAACTTGTGAAAATAATGTGTTTCTTGTTAGACTTTAATTTCTAGCAAGAGAAATGCGCTAGAGAAGGAGCTGTGGCATTAGTTTATCACGCAGCACTGACGGCTTTAGAAGTCCCCAGGCTGTGCTGCCACCGGCTGGGAGACGTCGCTGCCATGCTAAGCTGCCGAGCAGCGGGCTGGGGGAGCAGGGATGGACCCTGCTCACGGGGAAGCTGCCGTGCCCCCCTCTTCTGCCACTTGGGCTGGCGTGGGATGGGGGTGGGCAGCCTGACTGCGCTGCCCTCCGCGCTGCCCGCAGGCAGGCAGGAGCTGCTGGAGCATCGCCCTGTAGACAGGGTTCCGCAAGGTGATGTTTCTTCTTGCTGCTCTTCTGCATGGCTGTCCAGCAGCTAATTTAAAGTTGTAACTCGTCCTTGGTGCCGGCTCATGCTTTGATTCTTTGCACAAAGCCCACTGGATGTAAAGCTGTACAGTAGAAGCAGAATAAAACTCCAGAATTCTTGAATATGACTTTTTTTTGTCAGCGTAAGTGGAAGGTTCCCCTCTGGAAGCAGTGCTGATGCTCTCCTTGCTCGTGTGATTCTGCAGCCCTCGAGTCCCTGTATGAGATGAACACACCTTGGCCAGTGGATTTTGGATCAGGCCCTATATGCTTTGAGGAGTGTGCAGATATTGTATTGTCCACACACGAAAAGTTAGTGAAATACTATCCAAGCCTTAATTAGGAGGATTGTAGCTAAGGACGGAGACAAAAATCATGGAATGAATGATTTGCTGGTTTGCAGGTTTCATCTGTCATCGTGTTTCAAGCCAGTATTATAGCATGTGTCTGTGTTATACTCTCAAGGCCATATGATGCCTATAATTGTTGCTAAGAAGTTTTAGGTCTCAGACTTAACAATTTAAAAACAAAATAAAACCAACCAACCAAAAAAAACCCCAAGCAAACACCCCTGCTCCCCCCTATCCCCCTCCCAACCAAAAACCCAAAGCAACAACAAAAAAACCTCACAACAAAAGAGCTTGTGAAGGAGGATTGCTATAGAAAGGCTTATCTAAAATACAACACTTGCTTGTAATTATTGACTGAGGACTACTGTCCCTTTTCTGTAAGGAAATTATTATGTATGTACTGTGTTCAGTTTGGGCCCCTCTCTATAAGAGACATTGAGGTGCTGGGACGCATCCAAAGAAGGGCAACGACGCTGGGGAAGGGTCTGGAGCACAAGTTCTGTGAGGAGCGGCTGAGGGAGCTGGGGGTGTTCAGCCTGGAGAAAAGGAGGCTGAGGGGAGACCTTCTCGCTCTCTGCAACTCCCTGAAGGGAGGTTGGAGTGAGATAGGGGTCTTTCTCTTCTCCCAAGTAACAGGCAATAAGACAAGAGGACACGGCCACATTTTGTGTCAGGGGAGGTTTAGATTGGATATTAGGAAACATTTCTTCACTGAAATGGTTGTCAGGCCCTGGCAGAGGCTGCCCAGGGAAGTGGTGGAGTCACCGTTCCTGAAGGGATTTAAAAGATGGGTAGATGCAGCGCTTAGGAACGTGGTTTAGTGGTGGACTTGGCAGTGCTGGCTTAATGGTTGGACTTGATGATCTTAAAGGTCTGTTCCAACCTAGACAATTCTATGATACTATTCTACTTTGTCAAGGTGGTCTGTGGAAACTAAAGACAGACTGCTGATCTGCATTTAAGATGGCTCAATAAAGTAAACTTTATGAACTATTGAAGTTTTATTTAGACTGTCCCCATTTCTGTTAACTGTAAAATGATTTACCATTTACCTTCAGACACCTGATGTGCTTTTCCCATTCCAAGGCGTTATCGGATAGCTGCGTGATTGGATCAGGCACTTTATTCCCATTGGCGGGATCTCGTCATTGTCCCTGTTTTCAAGTCAGCTCAATGATTGTTGGTTGAGGGTGGCATCCCTCTCCTCTGTGCGTGCTTTGTTCCTGTTCACTTGGAAAATAATATCAAAATACATGAGGTTTGATTGCTTCGGGAGTTACACTCAGATCATACTTAGATTAGAGAATTTTAAATGCAAATTGAGGGTAGCTATTGTTCAGTGCAGAAAGCTGCTTTGTCCTCTTTGGTACATGAGGATTTCATTTGGTGCTTCAATAGAAGGATATTGGATTGGGCTGCTTGTTGCAAGACGTAGGTTTCACAGAAGGATATTAGTAGAAGGATATTAAATTTTACTGTTTGTTGCAAGATCTGGATTCCTGTGACATGAACAAACCTCTTTGGCTTCCATTTAATGGTTTCCAGTTTTACGAGAATTTCGGTACGGAACAGTGCCTTTCTTGTGCTCATGTTTCTGAATTCTTCTCTCTTCTCTGTTGTTTTAGTGCTACATTTGCACAGCTGCTGTTGAGTCCATAAAGGAATTAAGTATCATTGGAGAGACTGATTTTATTTTTTAGTGGACAACGAGCTGCTTTTCTAGGCTAGTCTCTGTGGCCGTCTGTCAGATTTGGCTTTTTGGTTATGCTGTTAAAGCTATGTAACTTACCTATTTGGTTCACACTTACTCTTTTCAGTCTTCTATGGTTAGTTTTCATATGCAGTTAATCTCTTTTCCATATGCTGAATACATGTGCTGTACATAGCCATGATAATGCAGCAGTAAACAGATCCTGCATATGGTGAAAATGGATCCTTTTAATTAATCTTGCATTGCGATGCGTGTGCTTAAAAAGAAAAAGGTCATACAATTTTAGTTACTTGTGCTCCTTTTGGCACTGCCAGTGGTAACTATAGCTTTTCCTTCATCCACATGGCTTCGTCGCCCCCTTTCCTGCCATTTATAGCAAGCATCCACCTCCTGTCCTCTTGGTTTGTGGCGTTGAAACCAGAATGTGGATGTGGTCTGACCTGCCCCTTATATGTCCACCCATGTTCCCATGGGTGTTATCAGTACCTGTTTATGATGGTTCATAATAATATTTTGAAAGGTGTGTCCTTGTCCCCCGTCCCCCCCCTCATCTTGTCTGTACCAGGAGAAATACCTTGCGCATTGACTTCTGCCTAGCTGCTGGTGATGCAGATCGGTGAAGCCTTATTTTTGAATGGCCTCCCTTCAAGGGACACTGCATGATCAAGCATTTGTGGGGATGAAACACTTTCTTGTTTACTTTGTATGGCCCTGCAATACTTTTGGGTAAAAAAGCATCAAAAATAAGGTGTACGTTATGCATGTGCACGTCGCAGTTGGGCTCAGAGGACCATCAGGGTCTTGCACTGCTATCAGGGATGTCAAGTTGTGGCCATGGGAAAACTCACCATTTTCCTCCCAGCTCATCACCTTCCTGCAGGATGAAGGAGAAATCAGTGCTCGTTAGAAGCAACCTCCTGTGTGGATTTTAATTCTTGCTTTGGAAGGGTAAGAGAGCTGTGGGGAGCCTGGCACAGTTCTGAATCTGTTGTCCGCAGGAGCCCAGGTGCTGCCAGCACAACAGTTACACCTCTGTGCTGCCTCCTCTGGCTTTATCTCCAGAAACAGGAATTATGCCCATGATCACCAGTGTCTTACCCCTGCCTACAGGAAGCTCCTCACCAGAGGATTAAATTTTCCTTGGTGTAAACAATTAATGGGCACATTAATTTCCATTTCAGAAGTGATAGAATGCCTTCCTTTTACTTGGGCAGTTTGCAGTTATGATCCTTTCCTCAGGTGATGGGGGTTAAAGCTGGGTATGTGCACCTACATATTCTTTTTTTAAAAAATCTGTTTGTGGGCTTTGTGAAGCACAGCTTTGAAAAAATGAAACCCAACACACTGGTGACCACTTGAAACAGTAGCTCTTCAATAATGAAGAAATGATTGATTAATTTTAGCTGGAGGAAGCACTGGCCTCCTCCCCATTTTACATGTTGTTTCTAGGCAGAGTTGTGTCTGTGTTAGGTGAATGAGATGCCAGGGCAGGTCGTGGGGTGGTCCTGGAGCATCCCCAAATGGAGTCTCTTGGTGTGGCTATGGGATGGGTGAGACACGTGGCAGGAAGGGACTGAGGGACAGAGGGTTTCCACCCTGCCTGTCTGGAAATTCAGCTGAGCGTCATGTCCCTTCGGGGGTCAGTTCATGGGCAGGAGCTGATCTGTGCACGTCGCTGGAACGAGCAACCTGGCATTTTGACACCATTTGACCCCTACATACCTACAAAGGGATGAATTGAAGTGCTTTGCAGCCTCAGTATATGTGCAAATATAATGGCATGTATCTACCCGCTTTACATGTATACTTCAGGACTCATTTTCTGAGAATTTGACACCTACTTCTTGATTGGTTTTGAATTACAAGTCCCCTCTGTGAAGAATTTATCAGACAACTGCTCTCCTCAAGGGCCCAAGATCCCTCGCTTGCATGCCAGTTCTCAGAACTGTCTTTTATTGCTGAGATATGAGTATTTTGGGGTAGTCATTTTCCATCAAGTCTTTTGTTGCTGCTTGCTGCACAAGAGGGTTTTATCTTGCTGATATTTTTCCCAATGAACATCTCGATGAGTAAAAGTGTAATTTGGCAGACATCTGCCAGTTCACAAAGAGGCACTGTTTACAAGTAAAGAAAAGTTATTTGTTGACATGGTAATTTTGCAGCATAATGTATACTGCAGCCTCAAAGAGCTGTGAGCTATCACACATTTAAAAATAGAAAGCCAGAGAATGTATGGATTGCTGTGGGAAATGCACTTGAGATCAGCTATTTGACATTGAAAACTAAATTAAAATGTGTGTTTTTTAGGAAGTCTAGAGACTGCAGTAGGGCTACACAAGAATGTCCCAAGAAGAGGGCTGGGTCTTGTTCTTGTATCAGCTTTGGCTGGGAAAGCAGGGGGAAGAGCTGGGAAAAGTTTTTCCTTAATGGTTGTGGCTGGTGGTACTACTTTTTCCCCTTTTTTGCCTCTCTTACTTTTCAAATACCCTTCATTTAAAATGGATGGATTTTCTGTATTGCTTTGTTCCTTTCAGCCCTCTGCGTTAGTTCTGTGTATTGGCCAAATGTAGTTGTTTCATTTTCAAAGTCTTTACCGAGTCTTTTTCTTGAAGACACCTCGGTGTCTGATCTCACTTGTGGTGGGTTGTCACATTCCTCAATTTGTGGATTTTTGGAAAACCTTGCTGCTCTTCAGACTCGCAGCCAAACATATCTAGAACAGGAGATCTCCGTGTAGGTTTGACTGAAATGCCATACTCGGGAGTTTTCTGTATTTGAACGTATTCAGCAGGGATCACATCATCTTTTTTTTTTTTTTTGTCTCTAGCTTGTACAGTGAGTCCAACCAGATCTTTGGATAGGGGTCTTTGTTCCTTAGCTCCATGTCCTAAGGCTAATGGCAGCAAAAGTCTATTTATCTACTAATTCAGTAGTATAACGATTTTCTTTTTTTAAAGGAGTGTATCTTGAAGGCCCCTCTGGGTTCAGCCCTTTCTTTTGTAGATAGGGCTCCTGTTACTCTTGTTTGCGCTGACTGTGATTAAAAAAATTATCTTAAATGAGTACAGAGCAGAGACTGTACAGCCTGGCAGGGTGGTTCTGAAGCTTTTACTTTTAACAAGTAGAGAGACGGTTTAGAAACTGCCGTCTCTCTGTCCGTGGGCAAGGGGAGAAGTACAGGAGCAGGTATGGCATGAGCACGGTTGCTCACATGAAACACATAGCTGCCTTCTCACCGAGGGAGATGTCCGGTTAAGAAGATGTTAGAGCTTAGTCCCGTGGTCGGGCAGCTATGTTTTGGAGATTCATTGGTTAGTAAATAAGGGTGCTCTATGCAAATTAAACAAGTGGGAAAAGTATGCTTTGAAGCACATCTTGAAACATCATTGGTAGTGCAGCCAAGATTCCTGTAGATGCCTGGCATATGTCGTCAAGGAGAGCCCGCTGCATCCGAGGAGAAGGGAGCTCCCCGGGTCCAGGCCGCGTCCCCATCAGCGCCTTGCCTGCGTTCCTGCGACAGCCGACGTGGTTGCTTTGCCGCACACGCGTAGGTATATCGGTGGGGTTTTTTGTCAGTCCAGGAGAAACTGGGGTGCAGTTCTGTCATACAATGATACTTCTTCAACTTGTGCTTAGAGACTGTATTGCCATTGTGTAAGGGTTCTTGTAGTGCGTAAGGTTAAGCGAACTGGCACAGTTCACTGCTCGCTCCGCACTATTTGTGCTCCATTCCGCTCTGTGTAACATTGCGATATAGTTGTCACTTTGTCCTGAACTTTTGGCATGCTCGTAGCAGGTAGTTTGCACAGGAGAGAAAAACATAAAAAACTTTTGGAGGAGGAAGAGTCTACTGTAAAATTATTTAGACAAATAGGAGTGTTTTTTCCTCCCCCCCCCCACTTCTCTCTTCTAAGGCTGGAGCTGGTATTTGGCAAGTAACTGGAGCAGTTCAACACAGTGTCAAGTGTTCTTACAGCCAGAGTTTGCTGCTAATGAAATGACCTTTTGTCAAGAGCTCGGAAAATGTGTTCAATAGATTAGTTAATAAAAAGATCAAAATTCACATTTATTAAGATTAGAGTGTAGTTAATTTTGATGACACCAGATCTGTAAATATATGTTAATTATAGGAAGCTTGATCACAGATTTTTTTTTTTAGGCTTAATGTAATTACCCAATAATAAACATACACATCCTATTTTCACTTGTCTGGGAGCAGGTAAACATAGATGAAGAAATGGTTTCAGAGAGACGCTATGAGTGATCCAATTAAAATTGATAACCATTTGTTTGTAGGTCTGATTAAGTGTCGCTTAAAATTCTTTGAGATTTTGAAAAGATGTTTCTGGGTTGGCAGCAGTTAGCAAGTTGGTTTGATAATGAAACTTCTCTCCCTTCTTTGCGTGCCTTTATTCAGAGA
This sequence comes from Podiceps cristatus, assembly GCA_000699545.1. Lineage (NCBI taxonomy): Eukaryota > Metazoa > Chordata > Aves > Podicipediformes > Podicipedidae > Podiceps > Podiceps cristatus. Next base: position 43,685 of record KL269232.1, on the reverse strand, counting down.
TGAGATAAAAACAAATAATTTCATGCTTGATAAAAGTAGGTTTTATTTATCCACTGAGAAAATAAACTGCTTGCAGGGAAAAAAATGTTATACATTCAAAGTTCTTAATTGAATTTGCATGATAAATTCGTGGTCTGCGTATTGTTCATGATAAGATGTTTTCAAACATTAAGTTAAAGTTGAGGTGAATTGGCCATTTTCAGTAAGTTTTTATTCTGTAACTGAATCAGTCTAACTCTGTTAGTAAGATGTCCGTACTTATATTCTGTCAGTATGATTTTTTTTTTTTTTCATCTCTAATGTTTGTTTATGGTGGAATTCTGTACATGCTTTCCTGGAAATGATTTTAAATGACAGGACACTTAAATATTAGAAAAATCTTGGAATTTGTGCTTAGGCAAATTATCCGATTTGCCTGATTTAGATTTATGACTACAGAAATGTAACTTCAGAATTGTGGAATTGCTGAGCATAATAATAAGAAGAGTTAGCTGAATATTTCAGTTTTGTAGTTTTCATTTTGAGAATAAAGCGTGCTTTAAAAGAAAGCTTAAATTCAGACCAATTCTACTTGTGTGATGGCTCTTACTCAAATAAGATTTTATTCAGATTTTAAGTTTTCACATTTATTTTGTGCACACTTTCTCGTAATGGATTTCACTAGTAATTAATTGATTGGAAATTTAGTAGTAGACTTGTAACTTCTGATGAGGGAGTATGTAAAGCAAGGTATGATTTATAGGTCTGCCAGTTTCTTTTAATTTAAGTTCTTCCATGCAGAACTAACTTTAGGAGAGATGAAATAATTGGAAAGGAATAATAGGACGTAAATGTTATGAAAACTGATAGTTTACTTGGCTGTTAGGGTTGGTTTTTTTTTTCTTCCCCAAAAAGAATGTATATAGTAATAGGCCAGAATTACATCGTGCTGTGCAAAATCATACCTCCTACCTTACTACCAGAAAGTCATGAGGATTAATTGAATTTGGTATTCACTCTGTAGTGCTGAAAACTCTTAAAAGCTCATGTGGTGTTTTCCTGATGTGATTAATTGGTTAGAGAAATAATAGCTTGACAGTTTTTCTTTTGTAGGAGAGATACAGTATATTTTTCCTCATTTTATTTGGTAAATTCTTTAACCTTTTTAACTTTTTCCAAATATGAGGCATAAAAATAAGAGGGAGTATTAGCTTGGTTTTTACTAGGTATGTTAATTTGTATTCTTTAACACACTAAAACAAACTACGGAATTGCCGTCAATATGGCAGTATTCATCTCATATATTACAACTTAAATTCTTCTCATAATGGCTTCTCGTAAATCCTGGGATTCTTTTTCTTTGAGATTTTTCAAGACAAACTGTGTCCCATAGAGAAAGAAAAGGCATACGTGTCTGTTTATTTTTTTTAGTCTGCTACAGCATATGCAAAAGTGGTTTCATGTAGCAATTGGACCACTGTTCCACCTACTCAAGAACTCCTCATTTGAATTTATCTTTATTTGGTATATTTATAAAAATGAGGAGATTCCAGACTTTCCCCTTATTTCTTTTTACCATTTCACAAATTCTTTGTATTGGGACACCACTCACTTTTTTTCTCAGCCCATAAATATACCTGATTCTTTACTTCTCAAGAAAGACACTCTAATGCACACTGTATTTCCTCGAAGCTTTCCAAAGACCATCCTGCTGCTTTGTTTTTAATTCTCAAAATACTTTTGAAAGAACTTCTATGTATAAAATACCTGTGTGGTGTGTGTGTGTTGTTTTTTTTTTTTTAAAAAAAAGGGGGGGGGGGTGTGTAAACAAAAGAACCCCTAAACTGTATTTGTAGCAGGACACGTAGCACCTTGTAAGTAGGTAAGGGCTCCTTCTGGTCAGGAGTGTTTGGACTTCTGGGGGTTTCTTCTGAAGAACCACAGGTGCTGGTCCTGCG